>SNQJ01S0003188.1:97329-117333 GCA_010110895.2 Picea sitchensis
GCTATATTAACAAACCAAGAGTCTCATATTTCAAAGGCTAAAGGTGGTGAAACAATAGTGAGACATAAATTACATACCATTCCCCAAGGGGTGATCAACCTTGAAAATTTGTTTGACTTGCCAGATAAGTTCAAAGGTCTGTTAAATGTCAAAACGGGTAGCTCTAGTTTAAGCTATGAAGTAATAAATATAGGTACTCCTAAGAACCCCATGAACATTAATATTTGAAAATCATTGTCTATAGATGAAAAAAGATTCTATCTCAATTTGTTCAAAGAACACGAAGACATCTTTGCATGGTCTTATCAATATCTTAAAACTTAGGACACAAGAATCATACAACACATAATACCCCTAAATAATGATGTCAAACCTTTCCAATAGAAATTGCAAAAGTCTCACCCTTTGCTCAAACCTTTAATTCATAAGGAACTCAAAAACTATTAGATGCCAATACAATCCTCCAGATAAGGAATTATGCATGGGTGGAAAACCTAGTGCCTAGAAGGAAAAATACAGGTGAGATTCATCTTTGCATAGATTTCTAGAATTCGAACAAAGCCTATGAAAAAGATAACTATCATGTCCCTCCAATGGATCAGCTCCTTCAAACAATTTCTAGATCTTAGATATTCTCTCTTCTAGACAATTTATCAGGTGATAATCAAGTTCTAGTGTCAGAAGAGGACCAACTTAAAACCACTTTTTGCACTAAGTGGGGTACCTTTGCATACAAATGCAAGTCTTTCGGCTTAATTAATACATGTGCCACTTTTCAATGAGAAATGTATGTTTCTTTTAGGGGTTTAATAAATAAAAGTGTGGTTGTTTATCTAGATGATGTGACTGTATATTCAAAAAATAGAGTAGACCATATTTTGCATCTCACAAAAATCTTCAAAAGATATAAAAAGTATGGGATTTCCCTTAACTCGAAAAGGACCATTTTTAGTGTAACTAAAGTGGAGTTGTTGGGTCACATTATATCAAAGAAAGGGATAACTATTTACCCAAAATAGGAAAATTGTTCTCCTGGTTTCCTTTCTCTCACAATAAGAAAACAATGCAATATTTCTTCAATAAGATCAACTTTCTCAGGAAATTCATACCAAATTTCATTGAAACAATCAAGCCCTTGTGAAAACACATTTTCAAAGACACTAACTTTACGTGGAATAGAGAAGAGAAGGAGGCCTTTGAGAAAATTGAAATTATCGTTTCTCAAACCCCTATTTTACACAGTCCTAATTTTAGTAAAGATTTTTTTTCCTTTAAAATTTTTCCTTTGATCAATCCCGGCAGCCATTATTACTCAAAAGGATGATTATAATAATGAAGTTATTATCTCCTTCATGAGTACCAACTTACAAGGAGCAAAAATAAACTACCCCACCATTGAAAAGCATGCCTTTGTTGTGTGCAAGGCTATTAAACACTTCATATCATAAATTCTTAAAAACCATACTAAATTCATAGTGCCTCATGTTGTCGTAAGATCACTTTTTATTCAGCAGGAGTTGGGAGAACAGAGGCAAAATTGGATGGCGGTTATCCAAGTGTTTGAACTTGAAATCAAACCTACAAATATATTTAGAGGTCAAGCATTGTTTAAGTTGGTTGTTGAGTCTCAAGAATCCACAGATTCGGGTGAGTTTAGATGGGAAAATGAGTTGTTTGTTCGTTCTCGCGAAATACTTTTTGTCCTGATGGTTGATGATTCCTAGTATTCTGACCTTTCTTATATATTATATCATGGTACATGCCTTGTTCATATGAAATCCAAGGAAAGGAGGGAACTACAATTGAAATATGGTTAGTATCACCTGATAAACTCAATTGTATTGCGAAAAAACTATGACAAAGTATTCTTGAGATGCTTAGAAAGAGGTGATGCGGAGAAGGTATTAAAATATCTTCATGATGGCCCTACAAGAAATCATTTTGCAAGGGAGACCACATCCATTGCAGGGTAGGTTACTATTGGCCAACTTTGTTTAGGGATGCCCACACATATGTTAGAAAATGTAAAATTTTCCAATTAAACGCAGATAAGGAGAAAAAAGCATCCATTCCATTGCAGTGAATGACCATTTCTAGACCTTTTGAACAATGGGGAATAAATTTAATAGGTGGAATTAACCTGCACTCATCAAAATAACATAGATACATTATGACTGCAACAGATTATTTTACTCGATGGTTTGAAGTCGTTCCCCTCACCCAAGTAAACGAAAAAGTAGTCATCCAATTCCTAGAACAATAGTTGATTACCAGGTTTGGGATACCATCTGTGATTGTACTTGAAAACACTGCCTATTTCTCCTCTATTATGTTAATTGAATTTACACTTGATAAAGGGATTATATTAAGATATTCCACTAATTTTTTTCCACAGGGAAATGGACTAGCTAAGTCAACTAATAAGAATTTGATGTGTATCCTCAAGAAAATTGTGGCTAAGAACCATAGAAATTGGCACAATGCTTTGCATAATTCACTTTGTGCCAACAGGGCAACCCATAAGGAAGCTTTGGGAACTTCTCCATATTTCCTTGTGTATGGTTAAGAATAAATCTTACCATCAAACATTTATCTTCCATCCCTGCAATTATCTCAGACCTCTAGAGGTGAACCTCTCTCCAGTATGCAACAACGTATTGATACACTTCTTATGTTGGAAAAGGAAAGGGAGAAATACAAGTAGTAATTTCCATCTCATCAACAATTGGTCAAGAAATGGTTTGATAAACATAAATATGGTGATAAAAACTTCAACATGGGGGATCAGGTTCTCAAATGGGACGGAATTAATGAACCAAAGGGAAAACATTCTAAGTTTTAGAAATTGTGGCTTGGTCCCTACCAAATAGTAGAGAAATTTGGGCCTGGAACTTATTGATTGCAAATTATGGGAGTTTGAATTGGATTCTCTCCCTATCGATAGTCGTAGCCTCAAGCAATAGTTCACTTAGCTTCTCCAAGCGAGTAGTTTTTACCATAGAACTTTTCCTTTTGTTTTGATTTCCTTCATTTTATTTTATGTTTATTTTTGTGGTTTGAGTTTAATCAACGCATTCGCCCCCACATGATTTCATGGTTCTTCGTATTTTTTACAGAAATGTCGAGTATTGAGCTTTTGGGAAAGAATGAACGATAAATCTAAGATAAGATACCTTGTTTGTTCGATACCAAAAGTAAGGTGAGTCAACATTGAAAAATAATAATGGTCAGGAGATATTTACAGTTCTCTATATATGATTTGGGGAAAGTGCATTGTGTTGTCTATGGTTGGGAATGTCTAAAAGGAAAGACTATGGAAAGAAGGGAAGTATGGCCTATGAAATAGGGAGAAACTAATGAACACACTACTCCTTTTAGGATGGATAAGCCTCAAAAGCCTAAGTACTTGTTTACCTCCACTAACATATATTATCCTCATATAATCATTTTTTCTCCGCAAGAACTCTTCATCGCAAGAATATCCATTATTGGGTACACATGGTTTTATAAAATAAAATAAAAAATAAAGAGAGAAAAGGAAGTGATGAAGAAGGAAAATAACTCAAAGGGAACTTATTGTGTCAAGTAGGGAATGAAAATATCATCGTCGAGGCTATGGATTCCCATTGGTAGTGGATCAAGGTCTACGATATCGGGGTGACTCCATCAGGGCTATGGACGCTCACGAGTGGTAGAGAAACACCAAAAGGATAATAAATTTACTTATAAATTACAAATGACTGTCCTCCTATTAGGGTTGGCCCCATATTTGGTTTCTTTTTTCAAAACATGGGTCATTGGTTAATTGTACGAAGGTTGGAAAATCAGATAAACCCCCATGACAAGGAACCTTATTATTCCCTAAACCATATATATATGGATTTGTAAATGATTTTGAGTTTTGTTTTATATTCTAATCTATTCACCTTAAATTAATGTGATTATTCTCCTAATGTATAGTCAAAGATTATGGTTTCACCTAGTGAATTTCCATTTGTTCAGTACACAACACACCCTTCTAAAAAATTTAAATTTTAGGGTACCAATTTATTTTAACCATTGTACATCTCCTTATTTATTTTATTTAAGTTTATGGATTTCTTTCTAGTTTTCTTCACATTTAGAATCTCAAGAAAACCCCAAAAAATCTCATGTTTTACTTAAGAGAAGGAAAGAAAAAGAAAAAATGGAAAAAAAGGAACAAAATCACAAATTTTATCCAAAGTGTCAATGAACCCATCAAGGTTTGGACTGAAAGAATGGGATAGAAATTTACCTGAAATCTCAATGTCGATGCAAACCTTATAAGAAAGTATCAATGAACCATCCAGTGTCTGGGAAATTGAGTAAGTGTTAGAATGAAAATGTTAAGGATTTTATTGATCGTTGGTAAGACATCGAGCATCGGTGAAAATATTACAAGTATAAAATAAAAAAGGTTAACATATTCCATCGAAAATGATGAATTGTTTAAAGATTAAAACCCTACCAAGTGTCGATGGCACATCTTGGCCACCTAATCATCAATCAAGAATGAATCTGAATCGTCAATCCTTCCTCACTAATTTTGTCCACCTCGGATACCATATAGGTCCACGCCATCTATTGTACAAGTAATTTTCATCGATCATACTTAACCCTTGCTACCG
Organism: Picea sitchensis; assembly: GCA_010110895.2. Classification (NCBI taxonomy): domain Eukaryota; kingdom Viridiplantae; phylum Streptophyta; class Pinopsida; order Pinales; family Pinaceae; genus Picea; species Picea sitchensis. The sequence continues at coordinate 101,979 of SNQJ01S0003188.1, forward strand.
TGTACTTGGGACACATCACTATATGTAAGATCAATTATCCAAATATTTTACAAAAGAAAAGAAGCATGGATAACTCATCAATCATTGAATCCTTTCTCTCGGCGTTGATAATCATTCATCATGGTTTATTTGTATACTTGTGAGTGGCAAACCTTAGGTCTCTCACCCGACGCCGATGAACTTTTGATTTAATGTTTTGGCCAAACGTCGACGAACTAGACAAAGTGCACCAAGCCATTAGCAAGAATATTCCTAAAATATACTTTTGGGGGTTCGCATGAAAATGCCAAAAAAACATGGTAACCCATACCTTTTCGCTCGATGCCATGAATGTAACAAATCATTACTAAGAGAATTTTTCAAAAGTGTCGAAACAATCACCCCTATGCATCAAACTAGCCATTAATAGCGGATGGGACATGCAGGATCACAATTAACACAGTAGTAGTTACAAAATCAGATCGTCATGATCATGATTTGATTCCTTTTCACCCTTAAATCTATTTCTCATATCATAGAAACCCATTCAAGCGGTGAACTCATTCAATTTTCTCAAAGATAAGCAGCATCCCCTCTGTGACCTAGAAGTGTTGTGTGACCAAGTTATCTTCCATAACAAGAAAATGTTTGTTTCCTATATTATTTATGGTAAGTATCATTAGTCACTGTGGTTATGGTGTCAAACAATCGACTGGTCTTGTAAAATTCACAACTTCACCCTTCTCCTTGGCCTACTCAATTCTTGGGTAATGAATACCAATTCATGTTTCTAAATTTTGATGGTTGTAGGTAAAATTCCTCTGAGGAAGACATTGGTTCAGAAATATCCAAAAAAAAAGAACAAGGGGAAGAGAACTAGAAGAGGTGTCTAGTTCAATGCCAAAATAGGGAGGGGACCAGAAAGTACAAAGGGAGCATAATCTATTATCAAGCTACCCCTGAAGAGACTATCTACATAGGTACCTTTATATGGAGACGTAGATCCTAGCAACATGAATTGGCACACAAGTCCATATTCTAGGATTGAACAACCTTTTTATCAAATTCAAGGATTAGAATTACCCAAAATCAACGCCACATAGCGACCCTAATCCAAAGTGGTAGATGATCAGGTCTTTCAAAACATTAGGTTCTCTAGGTTATGCTCACTCGCAACAAGGGAACCAATGTTTTCTTGTATTGAAGTAGTGGAGTGGATCATAAATCACACTAACTATAGAAATCGTGGGATTAATAATGAAAAGGGAGAGTACATTGGAGTCTTCCTCCCACAAGATGTCACCGGATATTGCAAATTCCATGAGCCGAAGGAATTTCTTAACAAATATTTTGTGGCTTCCTTTTATCAAAAATACGATGTAGGAATAATTTTATCCAACTAGCGGAAAGAAGATAATAACCTCTTCAACAGTTTAGGAGGTCGATAGCCTACCACGGGTCTATGGGAGTTGTACATGTACCTCATGATCTTACTGTCCAAGTTGTACGGGGAAAAGTAATGCTCCTAGTTTACAGAAACATGGATTCCATTATCTTACATAATTTCCATGTAGGGGAAGAGGTTCAACTAGGGATCCATAATCTCCAAACAACTCAACACCATAATCGAACAGGCCCAAAACCTTGATCTAGGTGTAGTATCCTCATTCCATGTGACTTCTTATTTGTTTGATGTGTTATGTGCAGGGAATGATTTCCCTAGATTGTCCCTCAACTGGAAAGTCACAAAACCTCCTATTTATTTTTATTTCAACATTTAATATAATAATTTGTATTTCAACATTTAATATAATAATAAGTATAAGAGGTTATACTCTTTGATATATGATTTATTTATAGCACACATGTACATTCTCATGTTCGTAAATAATGCCCTAGATTGTCCAAACAAGCATAATGCCCTAGATTGTCCAAACAAGCCAAGAAAATCCTTGGATATATAGGAAACCGGTATTTTGAGGAGAAGCACACATGTCTCTAAATCTATGGAGAAACTTGTCCACCCCACCTCTTTCCAACCCATGTCCCAAACAATTTTGTGATCAGTGAAATATATTATCGATCCATTATGCAAGGTTTCAACACCACATTGGCAAAGGATAAGAAGAAAATATCCATACCATAAAACTTCCAATTTGGGCACTATTATGTCAAGGATACCAAACATGCCAAGAAAGAAGGACAAATACAACTAGAATGTATATTCAGAACTAGCAGTTTTAGGAGGCATGATCCTAAAGGTTTAGTACTCAAACATGTTGAACATGTATCAATTAGTTGGCCCTATGCACATGAAAAGTGGCATGAAGAGATCTTCACGGAGAATGCACAAGATTGGAAAGAGGTTGATAAAAGGAAAGCCAATCCAAATGTAATTGTTTTTGGCTCCCTTTCATTGGAGGATAAAATTCAGATAATAAGTTAAGGAGTTGCTTCAAGCAAGGAAGTAGATGAAGCAAGAAAAGCGGAGGAAGCAAAGCTTAAAGAATAAAATGAGTGTAATCCATTCAAGAGGAACGAGATAAAATTTTGCAAGAACAAGAACTCCAAAGGAAGACTAAAGAAGAACTCAAAAGGAAGCATGAAGAAGATTTTGCTCAAGAATTACTCACCAACCGAAAGAGAGAGGAAAAAGCATAACAAAGGAAGAAAGAGTTATTACAACAAAGGAAGAAATAAAATGAAGAAAAGGACACGTGAGCATAGAGGGAGGAGATTGAGAAAGTAGAAAGGGAAAATGAGGAAAAAAGGAATATGGAACAAGAAAAGACTCAGATAACTCCTGAAACTATTAATATGATTGATCTAATAAAGGATGATGAAGAAGTGGTGAAGATAGGCGTCACTATAACTGATGAAATATTACCTGCAACTAAAAATCCTACTCAATACCTTCTTGAAGATAAGGTTGCACAAGAGAATAAAATGGATACCATGATAGATACTCATGACCAATGAGGAGGTACCATGGGATCATTTGATGGTGGGTATGAGGATCATACTGACATGCCCAATGAAGAGGTTATTAATCCCAAAGACTTCAAAGAAACTCCAAACCCTCAGGATACCCAAAAAACCCAATCAGTTGGGAGAAGTCAGGATACTCAAGACATTGAAGATGTAACATTGAAGCAACAAGAAAAAGAGGATAATTCCTCTACATAGGAACAAATTTTGAAACAAAATTAATCAATTGGGAAAACTCAAGAAACCCAAACAACTGAAAAAGATCAAGAAAATCAATCAGGTGGAAAAATTCAGGAAACCATGATGGAACAATTCCATACTCCTGGCATATTGAAGAATATATTGTCTTTGGGAGATCATCCCATACCCCAATCGGTCGATGAAATTGTCAATTTCAAATCCATGGCATATGATTGAAACAAGAATTCAATCACCAGAAGAACATAGAGGAAAATAAATCTCACTGTGGACAGTGGCATACTCTGTACCTTTGAAGATGTCATACTTGATGAAAAAAGAGCTTGTGTGAGTGAGTTGGTCTATATAGGAATTTTCATTTCACATGCCTCATTAGACAAGGCTATAGAGGAAGAAAAAGAGACAGAATATGTGAGGAAAGAATTGGCATCACTCCAACATCAAGTTTAGTATTATCAAGAAGTTAGAGGTGCTTCTAATCTTGTTAACGATCTCCTTGAAGAACATGATAAACATCAACATATTCAAGACACCTTTCTAAAAAAGGTGGTTTAATTAAGGAGGAAACGTTATTGATGTCTATAACACATAAATAAGTTCTCAGATGGAGCGAAAAGGGTGCCAGGTATTTGAACCAAGTGGAATTCATCAAATAAATCTAGAAGGACCAAGGAGAATAAGACCATGGCATTGATATTTTAACATATGATAATATATCCAGGATGCATTCAACAACACAGTACTGGGAAGATATCATTGAGGAGCCAAAGTATTAGATGGTAGAGAAATGGTACGTTTGCAAGAGAATGTGGGAGAAGATCAATCGAGCAATGATCAACCTATAGCTGCCAACGTTTGGATCACTTAAATATTTTCGGCCAATTGAAGATTTATCGACAGGTTTCAAGCGTATAGCCAATTAGTAACAAGCAGAGGTAAAACAAATAACTGCAGTCAAACATGGCCATATGTTGGCGTGCCATACACATAGACACCATATTTAACGTGGTTCACCCAAAATGGGCTATGCCCACAACAATAGGATTATCATATTATTATTCAAAATCGTCTCTTACAAAAGGTGCACAATGCGCTCATACATGATATCTTAGTTCTACTCAACATGCCCATGCCATTCGCGCATATAATCCACACTTAGCTCTCAACTCATGCTCAACTTTAGATACTTTTGAACTACCCTTGCTCAACTCATAAGTTCACTACACTATCAACTCTTACTTATCTCATGCTCCAGAACCCCTATTCCCCAAACACCTTTTACATATTTATACATTTACATTAGGGATTAGTACGTTACAAAGGACCAAAATTACCTAAATAAATTCCTTCTTTCACACGCATTGCTCCTGAAAATGCGCTAACTTCTTTTTTTGCGTGTTGCACACAATCCAAAACTGGTCCCAAAATGCTTGTCTTGGCAACAAAACCATTAGTTGGCACGTAGTGGGAAGACTTGGGGTTTAACATTAATTCACCAACAAAACCCTAAGATATCGTCCCTTTCAGCATCACCTGCAAGTAGGTGAAGTCTCACTCGAGGCATCTATGGGGACTGGAGGAACCAAGTTTTCGAAGTCATGAAGGGATGTGAGGCATTCATTCTAACCATTCCACTTAACATTCATTCATTATACCTTATACTATGTGCGTAGAACCATCAGAACAAATAGCATGCTTATATTAACCAAACATTCATTATGTGTGTGCAATAAACAAAACAATAAACAAACATATCACAGCATACACAAAGACACCATATTTAATGTGGTTCACCCAAGATGTGCTACGTCCACAACAACAGGCTTCTCATATTACTATTCAAAATCGTCTCTTACAAAAGGTGTGCATTGTGCTCATACATGATATCTTAGTTCTACCCAACATGCTCGTGTCACTCACGCATACAGTGCACACTTAGCTCTCAACTCATGCTCAACTTCAGATACTTTCAAACTACCCTTTCTCAACTCATAAGTTCACTACGCTATCAACTCTTACTTATCTCATTATCCATAACTCCTCTACCCCAAACACCCTTTACATATTTATACATTTACATTAGGGCTTAGCTCGTTACAAAGGACCAAAATTATGTAACTAACTTCCTTCTTCTGCGTGCACTGCTCCTGAAAATGCGCTAACAACCTTTTTTGTGCGCAATCCAAAATTGGTCCCCAAATTTCTGTCCTAACACCATATACAAAGATTTACGATAAGAGTGATAAAGAGTGTTGATAGTCTAGAGCAGTTGACACCCAAAATAGAGGGTTACACTCGGCGATATAGAGAAAGCAAAGAGAACCTGAGTATCCCAATGGACCAGCACGAGTTTCCCTACAACCATAGATGTGTCGATTTTCACTCGAAGTGGGTAGCATATATTGATGAGCATGCAAGTATTGATACTACCAAAGCACATGAGTCATCTTGACTCGCTTCTAGTTTAGGAATTTCTCAGTTCTTATTTTTTGTTGTATAGATTATTTTGGAGATTGTAATGTTAATAAATAGAGGGATCGACCTCTGTTGAAAGGTATTATGTTGGAGAAATTTTCTGGAATGTAATTGGAGAACTATTTCAAAGGTTTAATTCAAATGATTTGCATGAGCCAACATGTTTTGTTGAACCACTGTGTGTGTTTCTTGTATAATTGTGGATTATTACACGGACAATTCTTATGTCAAACACGTCTAGTAAGGATTTCAATTATGCTAAGTTATCTTGTATGATTGTATAAATTGCTAGGTGTGATCTTCCTTATTTCTTTATCAATTAGTTCTCAACTGTCATAATCTTGGTTTTGCTATTTAGTACAATAATCATTATAGAATTTTTTTTGTAGCCATTTATAGAATAGATGGAAAACGATTGTGTGTTTCCTAGGAGTATCTTGGTAACTATATCTTTTAACAGAATTATTTCTTAGAAGAACAAATTATAATTACAGTGTTACTCCCAGTTATTGTTTTTTTAAGTTATCTTTTAGGAGCATAGTCTCTCTCTCTCCTTCTCTACAATTCAAATTTCCTAGAGGTGATCATTTAATAATGTTTTTCGATAGGATTATTTCTTAGAGATCTTGAAGTTATTGATTACTTCTTAGATTAGGATCTATTTCCTGTATTAATTACCAACATCATTAATTAATATATATATATAAAGACACTTTAACTGATATACAAATCTTATGAAAAGGTGGCCAAACCATAATCTCGATGATTCTTCCATACCAAATAGGGAAGAGTCTAATTGAGCCTCTTCCTTGGGTTTACTCCCTATTATTGAGTCTAGGGAATCCAACACCCTCAATAGAGTTTTAAGCCATGGATCAATATAGCCAATAAGATCGAGGAGAATATGAGCTATCAGATCACTCTATGTCTAGAACATATTGTGGTTATTGGATTATGTAACTACAAATGCACTAACTCCTAAGTATCTAAATATCCTATCACAATCTCATAAAGAGTGAACATGTCACAAGCATAATTTAAACACAAAAGGAAAGGATGACAATTTTTTCTCTCGACCACTCAAGCTAAAACCAATTGATCTATCCCATTAATATGAAAATAAACATTTTGAAATCTAAAATCCAAATTAACTTGTAAATTGATAAAAATGTTTGATACAAATAATGATTCCTAAATCTTTAAAGATAAAGATAAATATCTCCTTACAATATAAACTAAATTTACATAATCGCTATGTCCTTTAATTTGTACGCTGAAGGCATTTTTCAGGAAGGGCCTTTATCCAAAACTTGGTCATCTAAGCCATCTAGTATAGAATACCACATTTTTCACTCGTTAATGGATGTCACTTGTTTACCTCCTTAATAGATCTCAATGAGTAATGATCTTATTTAGTCCAGAATACCACCTTTTTCCACTCGTTAATGGATGTCACTTGTTTCCATCCTTAATAGATGTCAGTGAGTAATGATATTATTTAGTCCATCCCACCTGCTCCCATTAATGTCATTGTCTATAATGCATAAGCCCAATGATTCCACCTCCATATTCCTTATTATCATAGTAGGTGGTGGTTTTCATCTAGTTATTATAGGACATTGACCCCAAGAGGAGGCACTAGTTCAGATAGTCTCCCAAGATTCCTTCTTCTCCTCCTTCAATTGAAGAGATCACAGGTTCGAGTCATGTTGGTGGTCGTAGCGATAAGATAAAATTCCATTGAAGAGATCACAGGTTGGAGTCATGTTGGTGGTCGTAGCGATAAGATAAAATAATGATAGAAGTTATCCTTTTTAAGGAAATCTTTCAGATTGAGAAAATTATTCCTGCCTTGTTTAAGAGAAGAATTATTTATATGGAGCAACATTTGGTAAGAGACAATATTTTGAAAAAAAAAAATTGAATTCGTAAGAAACAAGGGAAATAGCTGCAAAGCAGCTAGTCCCTACCTCGCAGTGGTCTTTGTTCGGAGCCAATTACTTCGTTATGATTGCGCTTTTACCCTCTTCAAAGCATGCCCTCTGGTGTCCATGTTATGATAGATTAACATCTTCATGGCCAAGCTCGTGTGTTATATTCATATGGGAGAGCATTCCATAAGTGTAATGATCAGAATACAGAGAGACCTGCAAATTGATTGCCTCCAAGTAAAATACATGAAAACAATAAAATAAAAATAAATGCCTCCAAGTATTCTCTCAAATTGATTGCCTACCAGAAAAATGCATGGAAAATCCAAATTCATTAAATGCTTTTGCTACACCTGGTCTCATCGCTTCCTTCCAAGTATCCAGACTCCCACATGTGGCATCATATATCTCTTCTTTAAAACACATGAATGCGTGTGGAATTTATCTGGCTGGGGCAGGCCATTCTTCTTCTTGCCACTGACTGCCAGACCACTGAGAATCTAGCCAATGAACCAGCTCGTCCTCGCTCATGCCTACCATTTTCTCTCTGTCGGCCTTTTTAACAATATTGGTTTGCGATACAGTTGATACTACTTCTATATGTAGGTACATATATATGCTCATCTTTTGGAGTTGCATTCCCCTATAATTGTACTTGTAAGTGAAGGTACGATTTACAGGTCTATCTGATACCAAAGTAGGCAATATTGATCGGATCTAAAAATTGATAGTGTATTGTATGTGTGTTATCAGAAACAAGAAACGTAAAATGGAACATGAAATGGGTACAATATGGGAAGCATAAATTCTCAGGTTTTCCAGAAGTAACGTTTATAAGTTTCTAAAGGATCGACTAATATATATGTCCAAATAATTACAAATTTTGATTTTTTCGCAACTCAAATTACCTCCAGTTGATATTTATATGGACGCTGAAATCGGTCTAAGATGATCTGCAGTGCAAGTTGAACTTGAAATCATAGCCATTTCTTACCGAACAAGAGTAGAAATCAGGATGGCAGGTAGATGTGCGCTTGAATTACATCTGTTGAACAACCATGGAATATTTTTATGGCTCATAGTTGATACAAAACCCCAAGATTTCCAAATAGCTAGAAATTGAAATCGATCGCCATAATACTGAGTATTTGGAAGGTCGTCCTTGAAGTCTGCTACTCCTCTAGCTAAAGTTAGTGAAAAACAAGCAGCAACACCACACACAAAAGATATGATTGCTGCCATTTCTAGCTGTTGAGATTATATTCTCTCCCACAACACCATCAACAACGTGATTCTGATGTTAAGTATCCATCTACCAAGCATATGTTGTGGATGGATATAAGCTGTGGTATGCAGAAAAATTGAAACTAGGCCGACCAATATATCTTGTTCTTTGCCTTGGTTTTTGCCTATTCATCCCATTCCCAATTAAAAACAGAAAATTGGAACTAAACAGCTCCAAATTCCTAAGAAGTACTTATCTACTTTTGCAATGCCCTTCCATCAAAATATCCATTGAGGGAACAGAATTAACAACATAATTTCACTGATTAATCCTTACCATCCAAGAGATCGCAGGAGGATGAAGCAAGCATTCATCTCCATATATCGTCTTGCGAGAGAAAAGGCTTCAAGTTGAGATTCCTTCCACAACTACTTTAATGTGACTCATCTCTGCATAGGGAGAAAATTCATGCATTAAGGTTTTAAAGGCATAATCCTCATCATCTGTCATTCCATGGAGCTCCAAAGCTCATAGGACGTTACAGGATATTGGCAGAGGCATTGTGATTTGTGACATCTCTTTGAATATCTGAGAAATATTATGGTCAGATGCTCCCGTGGGGTCTTGTCCAACTCATCTCCTTATCTCTTGTTCCCTTTTCTTAAAGGATGACTCGTGACATGCCAGTTTATTATAAGTCTGAAATTTGTCAACTTCCAAAATTATCACTCAGGTTCATTTTTTTCACATATTCATGGTACACAGGCATAGCCATGAAAGGGTATAGGAACATCCTCAGCCAACATCATAAAATTGTACTCATTAGCATCTTCATTAATGAAAATGATAGAATTATATACAACAAAAATTGTGAGAAGTTTAAGGCTTAGTTACATTTTTTTTTATTACAAATAAATGTGGAATGATCTTGTTTGTCTAGCTAATGGTTAGTTTTTCATTTTTTAAATCATTGAGTGAAGTTCTCATTGTTCTTGGCATCATTAAAGGTTGTACATGTACTCTCAAAGTTTTTAGGAATAAAATCTTTTAGTTAAGTTTTCATAGTTCTGGGATCGTTGAAAGATTGTACATGTATTGTCAGAGTTTCAAAATGCCTGATATCAAAATGATAATCTGAACACAAATATGCTAGTAACTTTGCTCTACACACTGTAATGACTTGTTGATGATGTAGAAAATAGTTGAAAGTTCCAATGACCGGCCTCCAGTTTACATATTACCTACGAACAATCTTCAGATTTATTGATTATTAAAGTTGTATAGATTTCCTAGTCTCTCTGTATTTGGTTATCCTTGGCGATCTTGTTTTGGCTGCAGTTCTAATCATTTATGAACTCTGAGAATACGCCAGACACATCCATGTTTAATTGAAATATAAATTACATAAAACAATCACTTTGCCATGTTTTGGCAGAAGAGCTGATTCTTCAACATTTTCCATAGATCAACTTATTGAAAATAGATTTGAAACTTGGTGTCACACCATTACATGAATATATTATCTTTCAGTTTCTAAATTGTTTGAGTATAAGCTAATTCAATCAACATCAGATCCATCGTTTTTGTTTGTTCACTCAAAACATAAATCTGATGTGTTTGTTATCATCTATTTTGAATCATTCCTTGAGAAATTCAGACAAATGATCCGAATGAAAGATTTTGTAAAGCACTTCAACTTACTTGGCTTTCTACTATATATATTTTTTCAAGCTAGTATTGAATCGGTAGTATATTTTCTTCCATGACTTTGTTGGCGAAGACATAGTCTAACAACGATTATTCGGCTATATAATGGAAGGATAAAACCTAAGAACAAATGGGTAAGCATATGAAACCCAAAGTGATTCTCGTGCGTTTCTGCAATTTCCATGCAAGGTTTTTTTTTCATTTTTGGTTCATGCCTTTTACCACAGGTTTAACTTTGATTTTGCTTTGAATCTTGCAGGATTTAATTTCTCCAAGTATGAGAGAGATCAAAACATCGGAAGAGACCAAATGCACATCGGTTAATGTAAGAGCTTCGTCAACACAGAAATTCAAGAGAAGGTGAAAAGTAAGTTACCAAAACAGACACACTGTGCTCCAGACATCGGATGGCTTCAACTAGAAAGGGTCGAGCTTGAAGGAATAATCCTTCGCAACCTTCTTAGGAGCGGTTGCCCCTTCGTCTCTCTTGGCTTTTGCAGGGGGTAACATCCTCCTTCCTCTGAATAGGACATCGTTACATCAAGTTGCTTTGTTCTTCTTCTTCGACGCTCTAGTGTGTTTATGGAGGAGAGGGGTAGCACCGCCACCAACAAGGTCGTGTCAGTTCTTCAAATGTTTCATAGCAAAAGAGTGATCCATTTCTTTCAGCTATCCAGTGGGTTGGAGACCTGGCCATAACATAACAAGTGCAGAATAATCATCTCCTTTAGCCACTCTATACAAAACCACATCTAGAATATATATGAATCGACATTTAGCATTGTGCAGGGCGAGACAGTAGCCAGGTTGAAAGCAATGTGCAGGGCAGTGGCAAGGCACTTTGCACGGAGGTGGGAGGCGGTAGCCACGTACAAGGAATTGTGCAGGGCGGTGGGAGATCGTAGCCAGGTGGAAGGTGCTACTCGTAGCTTCGACTTCTGGGTACACATCATGCATAGTGGTGGGGAGGTGGTGTGTCTTAATCAAATTTATTTATTTTTTAAATGAATTTTAAACTGTGAGAATTAAGAAAATATTTTTTCCCTCCACCAGAGGTATTTAGTTGCGTTTGGAGGTATTTAGTTGCGTCAGAGGTATTTAGTTGCGTCCCTGTAGTGAGGGTCAATAGAAAAATGTAAATATAAGTTTTTGAAAATCATAAAAATATTTTTTTATTTAAAAAAAAAAAATTAATAAAAATAAAATTTTTATTTAAAAAAATTAATAAAATAAAAGAAAATATTTTTTTCCTTCACCACCAAAGGTATTTAGTTACATCGGTGTAATGAGGGTTCATGAAAAATGAAAATATAAATTTTAAAATATAAAAAATATTTTTTTATTTTTCGAAAAAAAAAAAAAAATAATCCACAACAAATTTTTTTATAAAAACTATATAAAATGTACCACTTACAAAACAAAACGAGCATATTAATAGGTGGTCAACTACATAATGTTACAAAACAAACATATTAATAGGCGGTCAACTATAGTCCCTAACCGGAGACAATGACTAATAACAATACAATGTGCCCTTTTCAAAGAGGGCCAAAACGTTTTCAATAGGGAACAATATTTTATTTCTATATTCATATTAATACTAGAAGGCCAGTATCAGTCGTACTAGAAGAATTAATGTTAATGCTAATTTCTTGGCCTTTGTTTACCAAACAAAAGGGCATTAACGATATACTCATGTGCCTATTTTTTAATTGAATTTTAATGGTTGGTTTGTTTCTAGAATACACATCAAATATATATGAGTGGGTCTAATGGTTAAGAACATGTGTTTCTTCTTAAGAGGTTACAGGTTCAAATCGTTGAGCAAAGGGAAGACCTTATTGTCATTTAAATTATTCTTTGTTGTAATTGTAATTATCACTATCAATGTTACAGGTTCAAATCGTTGAGCAAAGGGAAGACCTTATTGTCATTTAAATTATTCTTTGTTGTAATTGTAATTATCACTATCAATGTCAGATATTTCTATTGAGATTAATAATAAACAAAATTTGTTTAGACTAAATTTTCCATAAGCCAATTGATTTCATTTACTTAGTTATAAGATACCACGAACTATGATGAAACTCTTATTTGGCAATTCCACATCGAATATAATCACATACGGAAAGGTAGTTTCTAAGGGAGTCTAAGAGACGAATTATATTAAGTTGTAATCATAGTCAAATCCAAGTAGGCATGGTAAGGCTCCTCATTAAAGCAAAAAAGATAAGAGAAGAGATCCGTTGATACTTTTGGCAAATATCATTAATGTTGTAATTTAATGTAACATGTAGTTTAAGCTTAAAGAATATGGAAAATAAAGAAAAAAAATTGAAACTTGAGGGTAGCATGTAATCAAGTTTTGTTGTAGCTTCTTGTAATATTAACCTCAAGATTTGATTTTATTTTTTTAATAGAGATGATAAGTGCTTCTATAATGTTGCATTTCCAAGTATAATTTTATATTTTTTTTTGTCATATCTTTCTTTCGATTTTGAACGGTGAGTGACGTATAGATACAAAAATAGAGTGAATGACATGATGTATAAGTTAGAGACCTTTCATATCCTTCTTCGACACTAACAATGGCATTTTTGGCAGGAGAAACTAATTAGCTACCCTAAGTAGCTTTGTTAACATTACTCATCCTTGGTGTTGCTTAATTCATGATAATTTGGTACCAAGTGCATTGACCTTTCCTCCCAGATAACTCTCCATCATAGATCATGTATCATTTACCTCCTTTTATTTGTATATATCATGTCTAGGAAATGTGTGGAGTTTTGAAACAAATTGGGAGAATCCACCAAATAAATCTATACATAGGGAGCCTATACATGGGTGAATTTAGGTGAATCACTCAACTACAGACTTCTCCAAATCACTCGTTAAGAAATAGTGTTATCCATAGGATCCATTCATGGTAGGTGTTCCATTCATGCCCATTGGGCTATTTTCCAACATGGGGTAGATAAGCCTTGAGGTTAGAATCTAGAGTGTGAAGATGCAAGATGATATAACCCAAAAGGGCAAGGGGCCTTGATCTATGAGGATGGTGGAGAGGGAGTCAAAAGTGTCGATAATTGTCGGTTAAGTTCCTTCCTAGGAGGCTAAGCATCCTCATTCTCATAATTCATAGGAGGGGGTGTTCCATTCATGTTGGGTGCTTTGAATGTGGATTTGATGAAAGATTAAGGTCAACACGTTAATTTGAGTGTTTGTACTTTAAAAAGACATGTATCACAGGGAAATTGGACCATGACACTTAATTGACATTTTTTGGAAACATGTGGTATATGCAGACAATGGGAGTCTTCCATATGCAACTTTGTAGGTGTAATGAAGGCGTAGTTTTCTAAGTATATGTCCTTACACATTTAACATTGTGTGTGTGTGTGTGAAGAAGGATATGTGGTTGGTTTTGTCACTATGGAAATTGGTCCGTAGGCCCAAGAGCAAAGGAAACAGGCCTCGCCTCTAGAAAAGGTGGTTTCCTCAGGCACATTTTTGGTCCAAGATATCTCTTTTTCAGCGAACAAGTTGTCAGTTCCCTGACTTACGCCTGACACCTAGGTTCCCATATCCATGTTTTAGTATTGGTTTCGAACAGATGGATACAAGGGAGGATATCGAGGTCGACTATAACCTCAGTTCGGCTCCAAAAAGAGAATTTTACATGCTTGAGGAATTCCTCGGCAGGCGGAAACGGTTAGGATATACTCCCTACAGGAATCCAGAGAAGTTGAACGTTGGGGTGAAGGGGTTAGATCTTCACGTAGGATAGATTTGTAACCGAAGTGAAGGTAGGAGGATTAATGGCCTTGGATCAAGTGGCATCCCACATGGTAAACAATTCAATGCATCACAAACATAATTGGCAAATAGCTAGAGTTTTAATCCACTCATTGAAGACAGGGGGGATTTTACTCAAGACTTTGTTTCCAAGTCTATCTTGGAAGCAAAAGACAGAGCACTGGAACTTCAAAAAAGGAGAAAGGATATGGGGGGTATTCAAACACTAGAGTGGCCTGCTCAAGGAAACACTCAAATTGTATAAGAGAGAGGAATGGCTATGTTCAGATGGTTGTGGGAAAAGATATCTCTGTGGTGGAGGTAACTTGATATGTTGGTCGAACCTTAGTCAGTCGTTTCAATGGAAAATCGGTCAACAAAGTAGCCCTAATCCGTTGGATGTATCTAAATGGAAGCCATTTCTCGGGGAGGCTCATGCTCTTGCCAGAGGGTGGAAATATTTTATGTTGTGATCTTAGGATGACTGTAGAGCATTGTTGGAAAGAGAATGGACATGGAGAACCTTAGGCCTGGTACTCAAGAAATGGATGGTGGATTTTGATCCTCTAAGACAATTGGTGGTTCTGATGTGAGTATGTTCCATCTTACCAAATTTACATTTGGGATTTTGGTCAAGAGAAGCTTTGCAATCCATAGGGAATAATCGTGGCACCTTTGTCAAACTTGAACCCAACTGGGCCTCGAAGGCGGACTGCCATTGGGCATGGATTCAAATAGGGGTGGATGTTCTGCAGGGCCTAGTGGGGAATGTGGATTTAACCTATGGAGAAAATTTATAGCATCGAAGGCTTGACTACTAGAAGTTACCCTTTTGATGCCACGGTTGTCACGAAATCGGTCACATTCACTCTCATTGTGGTCATGCCTCTCCATTGATCCAAAATTATACAAAAGTTTGGAAGATAAAATTAGCAGTGGGTAGAAGTAGAGTCAAAGAAGTTGCTACATTGGTCGACGTTAAAAGCTCAGAGTTATCCCTCAACCATGGTCAAGCAAACTCTCAAGGACAAGCACCTAAGGAGGAGACCCAACTCGA
>SNQJ01S0003188.1:121620-157823 GCA_010110895.2 Picea sitchensis
ATTAGCATCAAGACTTAATGGTGTCCACCCTTTGGAGGTTTTGACATGTATAAATGTTATGCATTATTGATTCAGATGTTCAATGGCCTATTGATTGATAGGTTGTTTACCTAGAAGGTTAAGAGGTTGATAGATTGATGATCCTTCCCTTTATTTAGTATATATGGGTTTTAATGTATTAACCTTGTTCCTAAGGATTGTCATGTTTAAAAGTGAAGATAACTTTCATCCACGGTGTTGTAGATGTCTGGTAAGAGGAATTTGTCTTAGGGATACTATGAATGAGTTTGATTGATGTTAAACCAATAATCTTTATTAAAGAGAGAAACATATTTTAGTTATGCCTTTGAAACTTATAATGTGAATGATTGTGAACTTTCATATAATAGACTAGTCTTAAGTCTATTATGGTAATATTAATATTAAAATGGTAATATTAATATTAATATCAAAATTTATGCCCAAAATATTTTTTTATTTTTTTTTCTAAATAAATTTTGGTCGTCACATATCTGATGACAACTTTTATTGATGCGACGGTTTTGCTATATAAACAACGAAAAGATGTCGTCACCTATGCGACGACAATTTCTATTGATGCAACGGTTTTGCAATATAAACAACGGAAAGTTGTCGTCGAATAGGCGATGACAACTTCTATTGATGTGCCAGTTTAGCTACATAAACAACAAAAAGTTGTTGTCAAATAGGCGACGACAACTTCTATTGATGCGTCGGTTTATCTACATAAACAACAAAAAGTTGTTGTCAAATAGGCGACGACAACTTCTATTGATGCGACAGTTTGGCTATATAAACAACGAAAAGTTGTCATCGCATATGCGACAACAACTTCTATTGATGCGTTGTTTTTGCTATAAAAGTTGTTGTCGCAATTTAGATGAAAAGTTGGTTTCACATTGTTTGCCTATATTGTCGCTTTTGCAACATTTGATCAAGTTCATCGAAAATGCCACGTCAAATAAACCGACATTTCAGAGACTCCAGATTCATCGCCATATCAACGACATAACGTCGCAATAGCGTCAAAACAACCGTCGCAAAATGGCCCAAATATGCTAGTGCATGTTCACATATTTCAGCTTATTCATGTTTCATCCTTATCCTTAGGCACATATTTCAAGGAGGTTGGTTGGTCATCATGGGTGACTAATGGTTTATTCGTGCATGTGCCTTATGGTTTTAGCCACTCACTTACCCATCCACCTCATCCACTCACCTATTCACACATGTGCACATTCTCCTAGGCCATTAGGTGGTGTGCTCCTCTAGGGGTTCCCATTTTTACTTTGCAAGAGTCTTATACACATAGTGAAGTGAATTGTAACTAGTTTGGTGTGGTCAAAGGAGGTCCACTTGCACATTTATTGAGAAGAAAAGGTGGTCTTAATGTGGGCCCATTTACACAATATCTCAGGGAAAATTTTCTGTGAGGGTTTCTCCATGGTTGACTTGGTCAAAGGAGGTTAAGAGTGAATGCATTCCAAGGGAACATCACTATCTCTCTTTAGGGGCAAGTTCATGCATGGAATATATAATTTTGGTGGTGGTGTTTATGTGGACACAAGGTACTCTTTCCACGGGTGCACTAGATGAAGGAATATTTTAATGTTTCATTCTATTCAAAAGAATGCATAAATCCCAAATATCAAGTGTGCACTTGTTGAAGAGCTATTTTATTGTTATCTTCTAGTCAAATGGGGAGCACAAATATCAAGGGTACACTTGTTAGAGGAAGTATTTTACATGTGTTCTTGGTCAAAACACTTCTAGAAGAACACCCTAATCAAGACACTTGCATTTGCAAGCTAGTCTTGTAGAGTGCCCTCGTGAGGAATCGCACACTTGGAAATCACTCACCTATTTTGGAAAGGCGTTGTCTAAATGTTCTACATTTTGTCCTTTTTTTTTCGTCAAAATTCGACGACATAAATCTGGACGAAATTGCAATTTTCTCTTGTTTAAATTGCATTTTTTAATGCATAAATGGATTCAATGTGTTGAAAAACCCCTGGGTAGTTGGATTGTATAGACTTAGCTACTCAAATATGCATATCCAACACTTTCTCGCTGGATTTCAAGCAAAATTAAATAGAAAAAATCCTCGAAAAGGGCCAAAATGTAGAACGTTTAGACTACGACTTTTGGAAATTCACCCTACCTCTTTGTCTTAGTATTTTAGTACTATATATCTGAGGTTGTTATTTCTTGAGGAGTTCCTTTGCACATGGAGAAGACAAGTGGCACTTGGCATGTGCCTTGCATGAGTTAGGAGGTTGAGTAAGATGACATGTGGCACCACATTCATCTAGAAGCCTTTTTTTTATCATTTTGCACGGAATTTTTGTCCTAATTTTCCCACTTAGGATTTTATTATAATATTTTCTAGTATTTTTCCTTGGAGAACAAATAAGGAAAATATTATTTTATTGTGGAAAGAGTTAATCTCAAACCAATATAAGGGTTTGCTCACTCCTTCATTTGGTATGTTCAATTTGGGAGAAATCCCTTAGAGCTTAATGCAATATCTTTTGGATGTGCTTGGAGGATCTACACAACTATCTTGTGGGTGAATAACCCTTTTGTATTTCTATTGTTATTTCTTTTATTGTTGAAATATCTAGACATATAGTTATGGAATAAGAACTTGACATACATATTCTATTTTCCTTTTATGATGCCAATGGAATTTTGTCTATGATTTTGTTTCCTTCTCTACTTATGGATTGAATGCATACATACATAATTCATGATAAATATAATCTCCTTGAGTGTTGGGTGTTATTTACATATGTAATACCCTTAGACACATTTATCGAATTTGGGACAGTGAGGAGAGAGTGCAACCAACTTGTACTTTTTAGCTATATTGTACTTATTTCCATCATTAGGATAACCTCCCATTTGAATCTTACTTTGAGTCCAAGCACCCAATGTATAAGACATTAATCTTGAGTCCACCATCCGCTCTACTTTCTTAATTTTTCACAAAGATGTTTTGCTGAAATTTGCTCTTCATTTCACCTTTGCACTTATTCCCTAAAAGTCTAGCAATCCTATCATAGGGAAGCCCCCCTTCAACCATAGGAGAGTCRAACTAAAGTGTGAAGAATGACGGTGAGATGATAGTGGCATTCCTTCTTAGTTCCTCCAAAGTCTCACTTGAGCTTTTAGGACTTTATCTCTATAAGTGGGAGTTTGTGTGGTAGCATTTTGGCGTCATTATTGAGGATAAAGTCCATTTCCCAGAAATATTTGAAGATCAACTACATTTTTGTTAATGAGTACTTGTCTTGAACAACTCTTTCTCATATGGTGACTCCACATTTAATGGCTTATTGATTTTGGAGGTGAGGATAACAAGCAAACACTTAAAGATTCACCTTGGGTGACTCCACATTCTTGGTTTGAAGTATTATATTGTATTTTCAGATTTCATATCAAGTTGTATTTAAAGAAATATGGCACCATGGTGCTTTCATGTATTGTATCCCTCTTTTAATGTTGAGAATATTTTAGGGTATCCCAATGAACTTCCTCCAAAATGGAAAGAAAGCATTCCAAAATTTGATGGTGATAATCATTTTGCTACCCCACATGTAACATCATTTTTTTAAATTTGTATCAAGATTTAAGGTAACACATGAATATGTCTAAATAAGATTCTTTGTCTATTCTTTTAAATGAGATCCAAGAAATCAGATTAAAAAATATAGTTGGCCAAAGAAATATACTCTCTTGAAGATTTGATCCAGGCATTCCTTGAGCATTGAGACCCTACATATGAAGAAGATCAAAAGGAAGATGTGAGTAATGAATATTTTGAAGAAGATTTTGATGAAGCATCCGTTGAAGATCAAGCACCTCAAGATCTCATTAATGACCAAGTGTAGCAAGAACATGTTGATGGAGAGAGCCACCAAACCTCCACGTCATCATTCCACAAGGACAAGGTTTTGGTAAGACATGATCATCCTCAAATTTGTGAACTTAATAATACATTTGTTGAAGATTTGTTGGAGGATATTTATGAAAATGAACCCTTGGAACATGATAAATTTTCATATCTATCTTTTTCTTCATGTAATGATGAAGAGGGCAGCCAAAAGAATGAAGATATATAAGATAATTTCCATATTAGTAGTCATAGTATGGATGTGTATGGATGTATATTTCTAGAAGTTTTATGGGGAACCTATCTATGACATTGATTTGGATAGTTTTAGTGAGTAATTTACTGAATTGTTTCCTTTGGAACAACCATCCAACCATCTTCAGAAAATGCATTTTCAAAAATTTCCACAATTAATTTCCAGCCACGTTCTCATATGCATAGTTCAGAAAATTTTCAGATTTGGGGGCAGGTTGTTGAGGGTGAAAATGCAGAAACTTTACAACCATTATATCCTCACAATTGTAATGAATCTATGTCTTAAAAAGCAACGTTAGATGATCTTTTGGGGGCTGTAAATTGCATGAGGTTTGCATATTTTGGTAGCAGAAATTTCCAGCTACTTCTTTCTCCATCTTTTACTCAATGTATAATTGAAAATCCAACTACGAAATGTGTTTCTAATGCTGAAATATCTACGGGGCAAAAAAACTTTCAGTTTATAGCTTGTTGTAACATTTTCCAACCAAATGTAAAGAGACAACAAGTCCTAAGTTGGGAGCAATTTTTTTTTCAAAATCTAAATTCTCTCATGTTCCATCTTCATATTTGTTGGAGGGCAACAAACATGTATTTTACAGATTTTTAGTGTAGCCATCTCAAGTTATAAGAAGTGATACTGTACATGGAGGTCCAAGAGTCCATTCATTTGAGTATGTGGATCAACCTTTTGAGATGAATAGGATAAAACATGAAGACTTTACTTGGAGCAATGGTGAATCATTATTGACATATTACAGTCCCATTCAAGAGTGGATAGAACAAGCATGTGGATGTAGATGTCAATCTTGGCATGAGATTGGTGTCTTTATCAAGCTTCAAGAGTTGGATTCCATGTATTGTAATGCTAAAAGTTTTATTCTAGCTCATGATCATTTTGAATTTAACATCTCATAGTTTTGGTTCATAACCAAACAAAAGGGTAGAGCTCTCGACACAAACAAAAAGCTAGGATGGTTACACTGGAAATATGACTTCACCCGGATCTTGTACTTTCTCATGTTGGAGTAGGAGAAATAAGCTCTTGAGAGCATTATAGTAGGAGAAATAAGTTCAACATATGAGCATTTGATTTGATGTAATAAAATATATGGACATTAGATGTGGTGTTTAGGGATGTGGTATGTATCCATCCTACTACATGGGTTTTCTTCGTTCGTCCTTCTTCTTCTTAACAAGTACATCCACAGATTCAAAGGTTCTCATGCACTCTTCCATGGAGAGAACATGTCCCCAAGTTGGAGTTAGATGTTACCACTTATATCACATGAGGATTAAACATGTGATTTTGATCACATGATTTAAAATTTTCGCAGGTTGGTATGATGATTATAGCCTTCCAAAGGTTGCAACAATGGCGGTGGCTACTTTAATTGTGCACCACAAAGATTCCCTAGACACTTTCACTTTGTGTTGCATGTTTATTTCATGTCTTAATTGTGAATGTCATATTGCATGGTGGTGTACTTGCCTAGTGTTTTCCTAGGTTCATTTCATATTCCATCACACTTCATCATTTTGCCTAGGTAATTTGCATATCACATCATATCTCTACCTTTTACTTAGGTAAAATCCATATTACACTTAAAATGCACTTCATCCCCATTTCCTAAAAGGCACATGACATCTTTTGCTTCTAATTCCTTAAGTTTTATACCATAATAACCCCTCATTTGTCATATATTCACTTTTCTATCATTCCAATGTGTGAACACACCTAATTTGTTTAGGATATTTTAATTAATCCTACAACCTTAGGTTGAGTACTGAATTATTAACCTACTAATATTCCAAGGTTATAATTCTTCATTAAGGCTTATTCCCTAAATTTTATTGTTGATTTATCACTAGGGAACACAACTTTATGTTTATGTGGTACATAACATGAGGCTAGCACTCCCTCTTTCGCACATATGTTGAGGTAGGCCACTAAAATAGCTTGTTCATTGAGCCTCATTTTAGCCTTATTCACACATGCCATCTTATTCATGTTTCATCCATATCCTTTGACACACCTTTCAAGGAGGTTGTTTGGTCATCATGGTTGACTAAGAGTTTATTCATACATGTGCCCTATGGTTTTAGCCACTCACTTATCAATCCACCTCATCCACTCGCCCATTTACATGTGTGCACATTCTCCTAGGCCATTAGGCAGTGTGCTCCTCTAGGGGGTCCCATTTGCAGTTTGCATGAGCCTTGTACACATTGTGAAGTGACTTGGAACTAATTTGACTTGGTCAAAGGAGGTCCATTGCTTATTTTGAAGAAAAGGTGGTTTTAATGTGGACCCATTTGCACCATATCCTAGGGTGAAGAAAAGGTGGTTTTAATGTGGACCCATTTGCACCATATCCTAGGGTGCATTTTCTATGAGGGTTTCTTCATGGTTGACTTCATCAAAGGAGGTTAAGAGTGCATGCATTCCAAGGGCACATCACTATCTCTTCAAGGGTGACTTCATGCATGGAATATTCCATTTTGGTGATGGTTTTTATGTGGACACAAGGCACTCTTTCCTAGGGAACACTAGATGAAGGAATATTTTAATGCTTCATTTTATTCAAAGTAGTCCACAAAGCCCAAATATCAAGGACGCACTTATTGAAGGGCTATTTTATTGTTATCTTCTAGTCAAATGGGTCAAAAGAGCTCAAATATCAAGGGTGTGCTTGATATAGAAAGTATTTTACATTTGTTCTTGGTCAAAAGACTTCTAGAAGAGTGCTCTAATCAAGACACTTGGCATTTGCAAGCTAGCACCCTCATGAGGAATCGTACATTTCACAATTGCTCACCTATTTTGGAAATTCACTCTATCTCTTTGACTTGGTATTTTACTATATTTTGATGATGTTATTTCTTGAGGAGTGCCCTTGCACATGGAAAAGACAAGTGGCACATGGTATGTGCCTTGCATGAAATAAGAGGTTGAGGAAGATGACACGTGGCACCACATTCATCTAGAAGCTTTTATTTATCATTTTTCATGGGCATTTTAGTCATATTTGCCCACTTAGGTTTTTATTATAATATTTCATAGTATTTTCCTTTGGAGAACAAATAAGGAAAATACATTTTTATTGTGGAAAGAGTTGAGGTCAAACCTATATAAGGGTTTGATAGGTTTGCTCACTCCTTCATTTGGTATGTTGGATATGGGACAAATCCCTTGGAGCTTAATGCAACATCTTTTAGATGTGTTTGGAGGATCTACACAACTATCTTGTGGGTGAAGAACTCTTTCATATTTCTATTACTATTTATTTTATTGTTGAAATATCTAGACATATAGTTAAAGAATAAGAACAGGGTATACATACACATACATAATTAATGATAACTATAATATCCTTGAGTGTTGGGTGTTATTTACATATGTAATACCCTTAGATACACTTATGCAATTTAGGACAACAAGGAGAGAGTGCGATCAACTTGTGTTTTTCAGCTATATTGTACTTGTTTCCACAATTAGGATAACCTCCCATTTGAACCTTGCTTTGACCCCATGCATCCAATGGATAAGACACTAATCTTGAGTTCACCATCCACTCCACTTTCTTAATTTTTCACAAATCTGTTTTGCTGAAATTTACTCTTCATCTCACCTTTGCGTTTATTGCCTAAAATTGCAACAATCCTATCAGAGGGAAGCCCCCCTTGAACCAAAGGAGAGATGACCTAAAGTGTGAAGAAGGTTGGTGAGGCGGTAGCAACATTCCTTCTTAATTCCTCCAAAGTCTCACTTGAACTTTTATGACTTTATCTTTGTAAATGAGAGTTTGATGGGGCAACTGTTGCATCTGGGAAAAGCAGTGGAGCTGGTGGGATTTTAAAGATTAGTGAACACATAATTTTCAAATGGACTATAAACTTTGGTCCGAGGACAAACACCAGAGCGGAGTTGTTGGGAGAGTGGGCACTTCTGACTTTGGCTTCTCAGTTTGCTATATCGAAGCTATTGGTTCAGGGGGACTCTAAGATCGTTATAGGCTGGCTGCAGGGAAAGGGTAGCCTCCAAGTGCTAACTCTGGAATGCTGGAAGGGAAGACTTATTGATCTTTTAAAGCTATTTCATAATGTAACCTTCGAGCATGTTTATCGAGAAGATAAGTCTGAAGCAGACATGCTATCTAAACAGGCTTTGCTAAAAGCCCCTGGGAAAATTGAATACTTCCAATGTGAAGGGGACCATGAAGGCCCTCATTTATATCTAGACCTATATTAGATCTGGAAGATCTCATAATGCCTTTTGATGTTGGGAGATTAGTGGGAGGCACTATTGGAGATCTGTAGCTCTGGGCTATATGACAGGGATCTTTTGTTTGTTATAGTTCTTGTTTTTTTGGGGGGAGAACCTAGATGGGGCTGGGAATTGTCGGTATGTAGTGACGAGGTATATCTTCTTGGCTTGTGGGGTAATGTTATGCGAGGTATCAGGGTCTTTGGCCTGATGTTTACTTTTGTAAAAGAACAGTTTATATTTTCAATATAAATATAAAGCGACATTTTATGTGGAAAAAAAAATATTAGTTGTAATATTTTGATGATTATTTATAACACTTTTAATATTGAAACATATCACTTGGATATTTCCATTCACCCATATAAAAATATACAAATTATATTAAATTTATAAACCAAAAAACATTACTATAAGTAATAAATTTCTATATTAAAATCATTAAAAAAAAAAAAAAACATGACAATGAAAAGACCTTACAAATTACCATCTTATCCTCATTTTTTTTTTTAAGATTTGCAAATGCAGAGAACCCTTAAAAATATATATATATTTACCAAAAGCATTATTTTATTTATTTAAAATCTACAAAATGCATCTAAATTACCCTAATTGGTGAAGAGTCATTACAAAGGTGAAAATAAGGTAAGGTTGGCATGCCTTGCACGGCAAGAAAAATAGTTATATAAATATTTTTTACTTCTAAATTATATTCCTACCAAATTTCAACCATAGCCCAAATCACCCTATACGGTGAACGGGAAAATCCCCTACCACCGAAACCAATTTTTTTTTTAATTAGAAATACAACAAAATTAAAAAATAGAAACCCGTTTATCCATGAACCACAGCTTTGCTTTTGTTCAAAACAAAAAACCCAACCCCACTAAG
Organism: Picea sitchensis; assembly: GCA_010110895.2. NCBI lineage: Eukaryota > Viridiplantae > Streptophyta > Pinopsida > Pinales > Pinaceae > Picea > Picea sitchensis. Next base: position 130,950 of record SNQJ01S0003188.1, read on the forward strand.
CGGTCCGACCGTTCAAAGAGCAGCAGTTTGGAGTATGTATTTATGTAACTTTCTTTCCTTCTTTCATGGTTTCTCTGTACAGTCTAGATTTCCGAACACCCACATGTTATTAAGAATTAGCGTCATTAGACAAGAACTCTGAAATCAGAGGCCTGGAAGTCAAGTTGTCAATTACTGAACCAGAGAGATGGATCCTCTCTCCGTACTGCGTGACTACACAATCAGAGGAGACTTGGAGAGCATCAGGGTCGTGGGAGAGGACTTCCACTTCGGGGAAGACTACAGATTCCCCTCCAACATCGACACAGCCTATAGATCCAAGCAGGGTAGTCTCTACACTCTTGAATGCCTCGTTTTCTTTCTTAAAAATGCCCATCTCAAGCACACTGAATACATGCAACAAGCCCGATTGCAGAAGCTCCAGACTGTCATTTTCACGGACAGGAAGCCATTGCAAGACTACCTAGAAGGAAAGATCAGTACCACAGATGCCATTGAACTCGTTGCCCCTGCTGGCCCTCATGCCCCCCCTGAAAAACCCATCAAACGGCATTGGGATGAGGCAAACCATGTTGAAGAGTACAGGCCCGAGGACCCAAGTCTGGGATTCTATGATAATAACAATAATAATAATGGTAACAAAAGGATTAGGATTGATACAGAAGGTGGGGACATGGTGGGTTCAGAGATTGAGCCAAAAATTACTGATATGTTACCTCAGATAGACCTAGTAAGGGCCAAAGAGAGGCCTCTCAAGGACAGGGAAACCCTATTGGAATGCCCAAATAAGAATTTTCAAAGTGTTTTGTCCATAGCTAATAGAAGATCAGAGGATCAGCAGAGGAAAGAGCATGACAGGTCCAACTTACATACCCCTAGCAAAAACCATTATGGAAACACAGACGAAAAGAGCTTTTGGAAAAACCATCTTGGTGCCGACACTGCTGATCTCGGGATTGATCCCACGCAATCGTATATTGGTCAGAAGGATTTCATGAAAACAAAGCCTGCATTCGGATCCCAGAGACCTCAGGTCCAGGACACTCCTCGTGCTTCATTTGGTAGTATAGTGAAGCCGGAGGGTGCACCCATTATTTTGGTTCCGAGTGCCTTCCAGACTTTGTTGAATATATACAATGCAAAGGACTTTTTGGAGGATGGGGTTTATGTTGCACCTGATGTCAAGGCCAAGCAGATGCCCAAGAAACCTGAATGTGTTACTATACAAAGGAAGATTGGACGCGAGAAGGCGCCAGTGGCATATGAAATCAGGGATAAGCCCTCTGCTTTGGCTCCCAATGATTGGGAGCGAGTTGTGGCTGTTTTTGTGCTGGGGAAAGAGTGGCAGTTTAAGGACTGGCCTTTCAAGGGCCATGTGGAGATCTTCAATAAGGGTAAGTTTATTCTTGATGAACTCTTAGTTCTATAATCAACTGAATACCTGTTTTTTTTTTAACTCCAATTTTCTCACAAATATATATTATAATGTATTCATAGATGACACAAAAAACACACAATTTGGTGCACAGTTCACTTGAGAGCAAATTATTTTCTCTCACACATCGCTTCCACGATGTGCTCATATCTCTAAGACCCTCATGGCTCCTCTGTAACTGCCATCAGCTTCAATACCCATTATGTAAATGTTTGAAAGGGCATGAAGAAGGGAAAGGATAGTCCAGAGAATGTCAACGATGATGTTTAACTCAATGCAGAATTGAGACCTACAATTTGGCATAGGATGGCTAACCCATAGATGTTGGAATCCATCACACACGCATGCCATGGGCTTTATAAAATCAGGGATCTAACAAGTCAGGCTACACATTGCTGCTTTCCAAGCTTATATAGGACAAGAATTTTATACTTATTAATTTGAATTTTGATTTTACACTGAGATCAAGAAGGCTTCTCAGGTCTAAATAGTAGCTCAGTTGTATTGTGTTGAGGTTGTATAATCTTGTATCTCTGATTTTACAGGGCATCGATGGAGTCTTTTTGTTTGTTTGTTTCTGACCTTGTTTGTGTTGCAGACTCTGTAATATGTATGTTAAATCTCCCCAGAGTGTCTTTGCACTTGTCCAGTTTCCATAGCAGATGTGGTTATATTAAAATCTTCCTTAGCTGTTATTTTCCTTTCTCATTCCTACATATTTGTTTGATCTAAGCTGTCAGAATCTTCTTAACTGGTTTTAGATTCTTCTTCTATATCAGAGTCTGTTGAGAGTCACTATGACATCTTTCATTTTGGACTGTCAATTTGGACCCCATCTTGGGACAATTGAGCTGCCATCTTCCACACTAACTGGATTAGCCTGCATTGTTACTGCTCAATTTTTTGCCCTTTATTTTTCCTGCATTTGACATGAATTTATAAAATGGTCAATCTGGTATGGGAGCTGACTAGTTTTTGTTTCTGTTTCTGCAGTCATGGGGTTTCACCTTCGCTTTGAAGATGATAGTTTGGAGTCTGTGAGGACTGTGAAACAGTGGAACGTGAAGATCATTTCGGTTTGTGGTTAAATATGTGGTTTTGATTGAAGCTGTTTAAACTTTAATTTTCTTGTAGAGCAGGTTTTCTTGAGTTGCCCTTGTGCATATGGATGACAGGGTATTTCATAAGCTTTTTGGTTTACTTTTTGGTGTACTGCATACTTCTCTTATTGCCGTCATCTTCTTGCTTATTGTTTTACTGGTGTTGTTTATAGATCAGCAAGCATAAGCGACACCAGGATAAAACTGCAGCATTGGATATTTGGGATAAGTTGGACAGTTTCTTACGTTCACAAAGATGCAGCCTGGTTTTCTAATATAGTGGGTTTCTTAACCATAAAATTAAATTTTGAAGAATATTTATTGCCGGCATATCTAATAAAATACCTTTCAAGAGAACACCACCAGGCTACCATACAAAAGTTAGTGGCAAAATAAACCACATGTTATTGGCTTAAATTCTGAAGTTTCCTTCTGCTTCAATACGTTTTCCTGACCTTGTAATGGCAGCCATCAGTATCGAATGAAAGAGATGGAAGGTTTCCATTGAAGATGAATGATACTTTGATTTGTTTCTAGAGGAATATTTTGGACTCTGTCCTAGCAGCAATGAGCGATGCCTTCTACTTCTAATAAGCAAGTTGTGAAAAACTCCAAATTCACATTGAGCAGCAGGCTGCACTAGGCACTGGAGAAAACAAATGGATTGACGAGTATTTTTGGGTTAGTTCTGTTGAGGCTATATTGTTTCACTGTTGCATTCATCAAATTACAAGATCCAATGATTCTAATGTAGTAAATTGCTGAAAAATGGAACTTGTTCATTCTTTTCAATATTGTCAATTATTTATATAGGCAAGTTAAATAATTATTGCTAAGCTATGCTGGTCATGACTTAGTTCAACCTTATGGTATGGAAGTTATATATCTCAGTTAAGGCATGCAAGTTATCTGAGCTCAAGCAATATTAATATATGCCAGATTTGGAAGTAGTTTCCTGTGAGCTACTGCAGCTCATATTTATGTCATGGGTAGCACCATTAACATAAAATCAGATCTTTTGCATGTGTAGTGCAACTTGGAAAGTGCTGTTAAGGTAAAAACACAGCACTATTATTGTATAATGCCTGTTGTGGAGCATTTTTTACTAATTCCATTTTTCTTCCCTTGTATAGAAGTGGCCCAACACAGACATGGCAAATAATAGATATGGTGCTGTTATTTTCTTCTGGAACTATGAAATTTAAATACAACTACTGAAGATTCTTTCCCATTTATATCTTTATTTAATCAACTGAAGATCAGACTTAGAATGTTTGAAGTACCTTGATAATGTGCAATACCCATCAGCTAGTAGTGAGCTTGCCTAGGAAAGGGTGGTTTTTTGAGTTGGAATCATTCAGTCCTATTGAATCTGTCAATGTTTGTTCTATCTTGACTTTTCTTGAATCTACAAGATCTAGATTGTGCTAATCTCGGCCCTTGCCACGAGCCAAAAAGATGCTTGTCAAACTCTCATATTTAGGGTTTGTATGCTAGATGACCAAGTTTTTTCCATAGGCCCCATCCTTGGCTAAGCCTACTGTGAAAAAGCTTCCCAGCAGCATTGCTAAATGACGATCTGGTTATTTGAATTTCCATCAATTTTTTTTCAGCTGTGAAGCTTCATCTGCTTGCATATGCCAGAACAAATTCATAATACCATGTCTTTTGTACTAGAACTATTAGGATAGTACTTGAGATGAAAGTAAGCATACGGATTGCTTATCGATTGTCAGTTATTGACCAACTCCAGATAGATCATGTCATCGAAACTTCTAGCTGAGCATAAAGAGATTTCATGGGTAGGGAAAGATTTCGAAGAGAATATGCAATTAAAATTGAGAGAGGATTTATATTTACTGCATTGGTTGAGGGAAAGTTTATAGCAACAGTTCTGGCTAGGATTAAGGTTTGTGTTCCACATAGTCTAGGTTGGGCTTGTTATTTCTGTCCTTGAGCAAAGTAAGTATTATAGAAGGAGCCTAAAGTAAATGCAATGCAATTGAGCATTTTGATATACATGGAAGAGCTTGCATGCTGCATCTTGCCTAAAACTGAAGTTAACCATCTTGTTATATTTAAAATGCATTTAAGCTTTAAATAGAAGAGTGTATACTCCATCATTGAAAACCAGATATCGCATGGTATGATCAACATAGATTTTTTTTGCACAGTGTGCCTCTAATACTATCATGCAGTTTCACTTGGCTCCAAATGAGTAGTGTCGAAGTACACTGTGTGGACAATCTTGTCAAAACTTCTCTTTCAGCTGAGGATAGTGCTGTCCATCAGCTTCTTGAGCAACTGCTTACTGGGGAGGAAGTGGTTGTTATATCTAAATGCAATGATGAATGGATGAAAGAAACTACTCTAGACCACAGTGCATGTGCATGTCAGCAGTAATAGTACATGTCAATAGTGGGACAGGAAAATTGGAATGCTAGATCTTACCCTACTGTAGCTGGCAGGAGGGAAGCAGTAAATGAGTCCCCATGTCATTATTGTGTGGGAGGGGGGTAACCTATGAGGCAAAATCAGATGGCTATTGCCAGAAAATGTTGACCTATTAATGGTGGACCACAGTTGATGTCAGCAGTATAGTGCATGTCAATAGTGGGGCAGGAAGATCGGAATGCTACATCTCCCCAAACTGTATTTGGCTAGGGGAAAGCAGCAAATGAGTCCCCGTGTCAATATATTTTGTGAGGAGTAACCTATGAGACAAAATCAAATGGAAGCTATAGGAGTTCGGGCTATTGCAAAAAAATGTCGTCCTATTAAGGGTAGGGCAAGAATTTTTTATTTTTTTTCCAAGGATATGTTGGGATGTGTCTCTGAACAAGGAAGGCCAATTATGTTGCAACTGCAAGTCCGTGAAATAAAAGGTATATGTGTGATTTTGTAAGTTCAACTTTGGCGTTATGTAGTTAAGTGTCTATGCAAATTAATGTAAAACAAGTCCTAATTAATGACTGTGGTGTATAGATGTAATCTCCATTGTGAAGCTATCTATGAAAATTCAACTTAGATGTCATTCTAAAATTCCACATTCTTCTACAATCAATTATTGTAGATAGTCAACTAAAATTTCATTCAATAGTTCAAGAGATAAAACAAGTTTTTGCATTATATAAAAGATGAAAACAAGGCATTTCTTTAGTTTTGAAAGAAATAAATCATCACAATAAACATTCAAGGTCTAACAAGGAAGAGGGTCAAAGATAGGGTTTGCATGAAGGTCAAGTTCATTGTGTTTTCAAGTGGGGTCTAGTCCCTACATGCAACACAAGCTCTCTCCTTTCATCAATCTTCCATCACAAGAGAGATATGCAAGGTCCCTCTATTGTTGGCAACACTTATAGCAAGGAAAAAATTTGTTACAATTGGCTCTCACACCCTCGTAGTGTCTATTGCACTCAAGAAGTCAAATGTTTCCTCATAGAAGAGGTGTTTGTTTCTTCCCTCGGGCTTTCCATCAGAAATAGTTGTTGAGGCTTTTGGAAAATATGCTCCTCCAAATCATTCATTCAAATAAATTGTCAAAGCACTAACTTTGGAAAAGAAGGCCCAGTTTCAAGGCAACTTCATTGTAGAAAGTTGATAACACCCATATCTTACAAATTCATTCAAAGGAGGTTAATGCATGAATTGGTGATCGCAAATTCAATGGCCTGTGGCCAACATCTACATCTATCAGAGAATAGATTGATTTGATTTGGATGACAACTTACACTATAAATTTATTTTCAAAAGGATTTTTATCATTTACTTTCATAACCTAGGTAGTCATAAGAAAATCATGGAAGAGGGACCAAGGTTTTGGGGTAGATTCGACCTCTTCTTTGAACCATGGTTTTGTTAATTTAATCTTTCCTCGATGAATATTTCCTCAACCCTACGATGGGTGAGATTGTGGAACCTTCACCTACACATATGGGAAGATTTAGATGCAAAGTGTCTTTGAAGCCTTTCACGCAAAGAAAGATTGGGGCAAAAGAGATGAACAATGAGATAGGGAGAATTAAAGAGATTCTCAAACATAATAGTGGAAATGGAAATCCTTGTTATGAAGCCTCTTCTATAATGGACCTGGTCATCTAATTGAGTTGTAACCATCATTATTACATGGAAATTATAGGAAAAATACAATATAGCAATGGAAATAAAATTGCCTAATCCAAATTCATCCATTACTCATGAAATCATTTAGCCAATTTCACATATAAATTCATAATTTATGATTATAGGAAATAATAGTACTTGATACAAGGGAATTTACAACACCCTGCATATACAATCATTTCACATAAAAATAATTACATTTTCTCCATGATTCTGGTATTCACAATGCCAATTATATCCATTGTGCATAGTTGAAGATTAATTTACAAAACATAGGCATAAGTATGGCATTACAAGTATGGTTGTAACAACCTCAAAATCTACATATAAATAAGTACCAAACATCCCATAGTTGCATTCTTGAGCCAATGATAATTTTCAGACTTGCATCCTTGAATTAATACAGATCCTCATTTAGAGCAATACCCACAAATATTAGCCATTAACATATTAATAACATGACTTAATTACTTATATTTTATACGACGTTATCTGACTGTTCTATGAAATGGTTTTTTTTTTTGCCGGAATCCGGCAATATAAATTTGCATGAAATCACTATTTTTCGTTGTTTAAAATCTATTTCTGAATGTAGAAATGGATTCAGCATGATGAAAAACCCCTAGGGCACTCGGATTATACATAAATAATCACTCAAATATGCAGATCTAACAATTTCTCGCTAGATTTTGGTTAAATGTCCATAGAAAATATCACCGGAAAATAGTCATTTCATAGAATGTTTAGACTAAGACTATTTTATACACTACACTTGGGAAAATAGCTCTATGGAGCTATTTTCCCATATAGGTGCCACCCCTATGTCAAGCAATTAAGCAAGAAGGGTGAATTTGTTGGCTATGGCTTCAGTTTCTTCACTCAACGCATTATCTAAACATGTCAACCAATTAATTCACATCTTAGACCTCTTTTTACTATGACCATCCCACACCAACCTCTCTTTCCTCCTTAGCCCTACATAGCACAAGGAATGTGATCTATAAACGAGGGACTTATAGCCTATTTGCTTCACCAACATGGATCCTTTGTGGAAGTGAAACAATATGTTCTCTATCTCTATCTTGGACATAAGGTTTTATCTTCATAAAGGCCACTAGGCCTCTGTTCCTCTACCTTGTACAAGGATATTTGTTATCAGTCCTATATAGAGAGTTATGCCCGAGTCTTCTTCGGATGGTTGTAAGGCATGCAATATATCAACCAATGGCCTATTGTTGTCTAGTGTAACCTACACACAATAATTAGTTGTCAATACAATAATAACAAGTACCCCAGTTGTCCAATATGTCAATGGGGTGTTTTGCGTTCTAGCTTTTGTGCTCAATCCAATTCTTAGTGCAACTTATTGCAACCACCTCTCTTCTCATTATTCTTCGGCAGGGGTGGGAGGATGGTGTGTTGGTTTTCTCTATGGCTTGAGTGTTTGGTTGTCTTATACAAAGAGTTCATGTGTTCTGAATGGCTGCAAGGCCTTTGGTAATTGAACATAGCCTATAAACAACCATGAGATAACAATGCCAATCAATAAGTACATTGTAGTCACATTAGAAAAACCACTGATTGAAAACACCCAAAAGATTCTTTCATATGGACAAGGTTAATACACTATCATGGCCCTATGTGTTATTAAATTTGAATTCATTGACCAGATACCAACCGATACCAACATTGTTTACACATCCCACAATTAAGATCATATATATTTCCCAATGTTATTAAAATGAATAAGTTATAGTGTTTTTTACGACTACAATATTAAATAGCAAGCTTTATTATAACACTCTGAACTATTTGATAATGGTTCAAGAATAATCACCCTTCTAGATAAAACTCACCACAATGACAATGACAATAATATCATGCCCTGTCTTGTATTGCAATTGTCCCGAGTGGACCATGAATATGAGAAGGGATGTCTATGGATATTTATAAGTAGAGATACAAAGACGATTAACTAAACTTGTGCATGGAGTGCATTGAGCATTGCATTGGCACTATCATTTTTAGCGTATCCTCCACTTTCTATTAGCAACTTCATTTAAATAATATAAATAAATAAAATATTTTGTTTGACAATGTGTATGGCCTCCAATGAAGAGAAATAACGCCCAACAACAAGAATTTTCCCAATGATCTAAGTAAAGGGATGAGTTTCCAAATCAATGAGCCTGATAATAGAAACCCAACCAAAAATTTGCAAATCAATGAGCTTGATAATAGAAACTCAACCCAAAATTTGCAAATCAATGAGCATGATAATAGAAACTCAACCCAAAATTTGCAACGACCTTGTTTTTATACCCATATCCATTGATCTTAGGGGCTCCACTAAATTGACAAACATCGTCACATAGTCATTGATTTTTTCACACCGAAAATGAATGGGAAGTGAATTTTTGAGTGTTTCTAACATAAATATAGTATATAATTCTTTATTTTCATCAAGAATTCAATTATAGGTAGCATCAAAACACATGGGAATCCATACATTATCTCAAATTAGTGAAGCAAGCAACAAAATTATAGCACAACATTGTGAATTCACATACATATTGTTTTTCACAAACACAGAGAAATATCCAAACTATTCAAGACACAATGGACATGATGTTTACCTTAGAAACCCAAAAGGGAAAACCAACTTTGAATGGTGGCTCAATGAATCATTCCAGTAATCTTAAGTTACAATGCTTTCATGGCTCTCTATGCCTCTCCCTCTCTACCAAAAGACCCTTTGAGAATGAAAGTAAAGAAAAAAATATGGAGAGTTAGGGAATAAGGGAAAGACCAACAACCATAACCCTTCATTTCTCATTCGTCAACCTTCTCTTCTATTTTATTTTTCTTATTTCATTTTAATTATCTATTTTTCTTTTCTTTTGTATTATTCACTTTTTACATTTGCATTGATTTACATAGTCTTCTAACCTTCATAGATTTTTGAATTGGATTGTAAGTATTGACTCTTACAACCATTCATTGGATGACATCCATTTCAGATCACACCTCTCCATTGAGAGCATTTTTGGTCTCCAAAAGCTCAAGGAAACCATTTGGATCAATGTTCCTTCTATCTGCTTCTTTGGAACATGGCTCTAACTCTGGCACCTGGATACAACTTTGAATTTTTATTTGGATCTAACTTGTGGCTCTGGCTATTGGATCTGGTCCTAGCTATGGCTCTGACTCTTAGCTCACTTGTTCCCACAATGCAAAAATTTTCTCACTAACTATTAGCTTTGAGCAATATCTAGATCTAAACTCTACAATCAACACTCATTCCCATCTCTCTCTCAGACTTGGAGATGTTCTATCTTGTTAGTCAATGAAGCCAAGTCAAACGCTGGTATGTGTTCAGGGTGACCCCAACACGCCTTGCCATCACATAAAAATTCCACAACAGAAGTGTGGCCTATGTTCTTTTGTTATGATCAATTGCTTCCCGACATGGAAACAACTCTTTGATGCTTGCACATGCTTACAAGCACTCATGGAGTTCTCAAGAAATACCTCAAGGTGATTGACCTCCATGCACCAATATTCGACACATCTCCAAGAAGGGGTTCTTCAGATGTAATATCGAAAATGACAACTAGATTGTCACAATCCACCATAAGAAGGTTTAGGTAGTAGTGGGTTTCCACCTTCACTTGATGTTTCTCTTCCTTTTGATGAGTAGGCCAAATCTACCATGTCCTTTGCCTTCACAAAAGTGGTCTTCATGGTCATGGGATTTTCCCTTCTGCCGTCAAAACCTAGGCCTTCATGCTTGACCCACAATGTAGCTATAATGGGGCTTAGAATGACTTGTCTTCTCTTGCCTAGCCCTTGTCCATCTTAACATATATGCATTAAGAGATTGGAATCAATGTCTCTGGTATGATTTTCAAAATCACCAAGCTTCTCTTGAGAAATTTCTATAGAAGGTGAACTTACCAGAATTGTCTCAGTCATGGTGTTGGCCTCAATAGTGGCAATGTAAAGTGACATTTCTTCTTGGTGCTCTTTGACTCTTGGAGATTTTCCAATACCTCCTCCTTCTCTGACAACTCTTATTGCAACTAAGTTTCCATCCAAGTGAGTCTATCTTCTTTCCAGCTATCTAACTAAATGGCCTTCTCTCCCAAGTGTACAAGTTTAACTCTATGCTTGTCCCACTCCGCCATGACCGTAGTGAGAGAGTCTTGGCATTCTTCAAATAACTTCTTTAGAAATGGAAATAGTTTGCCATAGGTCCTAAGGTTCTTCTCCATCTCTTCCATCCTCTAGTTGAATATCTAGACTTGCTCCTTCAAGTGTTGGTTCTCTGCTTGAAGTTGAGCATCGATGGCCCTCAAGTCTTCCAACCTCTCTCAGTTTCCTTTACCCATGCTGAGGTCTGCCATGTTTTGGTAGTTGTGTCACGATCAAGGATTCAATTGCTCTATTACCTTATGATGAGTTAGTGAGGGACTGATAACACACTCACTTCACCAACATGGATCCTTTGCAAAAGTTAAAAAATATGTTCTCTATCTTAGTCTTGGACAAAAGGCTCTTTCTTCAGAAAGGCCACTAGACCTATATTCCTCTACCCTGTATAAGGCTCTTTGTTCTCAATCTTGTATAGAATATTTTCCTCAGTCTTCTTTAGATGGTTGTAAGGCATGTAATATATCAACCAATGGCCTACTATTATCTAGTGTAACATGCACACAATAATTAGTGATACCAATGTTGTTTACACATCCCACAATGAAGAACATGTATATTTCCTAGTGCTATTAAAATGGAGAAGTGCCAGCGTTGTTTACGATTGCAACATCAAATAGCATGCTTTATTACAACACTCTAGACTTTTGATAATGGCTCAAGAATAATCACCCTTCAATTTGGAACTCACTACAATGACGATGGCAGTAATCTCATGCTCTGTATTATATTGTAGTTGTCACCAGTGGGATGGATATGGATATTTATAAGTAGAGATACATAGATGATTAACTAAATTGTGCCTGGAGTGCATTGAACAATGTGTGGGCACAATTATTTTCATAATTTTCATCGTATCCATCACTTTCTATTGACAACTTTGTTTAAATAATATAAATAAATAAAATATTTTGTTTTATATTTGTAGACTCCAAGTGTTGCACATTGTTCTACGCCATTTAATATTAAAGGATTTGCATAACCTTCTCTTTCACCATTTCCATTTGATATGAGAAGTCAAGTATTATCAATGGATGTATCTTGAGGTCAATTTTTTGGTAAAACAATGGGTGGACATCCTCCTCTTCATGTGAGTCTATATGAGAGGGGCATGAGTTCTTTGAGCTTTGATTCAGACTTGAAACCCTTCAAAGGTACGATGGGAAAGTGTAGGTCGCTCCTCCATAGCAAGAGAAAACTCCAACTCCTTCACAAAAGTTGCTAGGAAGTGACCTCACCCAATTGGTACAGTCGGCCTATGTGAATGCCCAATGACTTCAATTAAAGTTAATTTAAATAGTGGAATCATCCCAACAAAGTCATGAATTGACCAAACTGAAAGGAGTTGACTAGGTTATGAAATTAGAGTCAAGGGAGGAAGAAATCTCCCAAAAAACAAGAATTTGGCTAAGAGAGAGAGTGCATATGACCTCCAAGGAAGAGAAATAACACCCAACAAACAAGAATTTGACTAATTGTTTGAGTAGTGGGATGAGTTGCTAAACTAATGAGCATGATAATAGAAAATCAACCCAAAATTTGCAACGACCTTGTTTTATATCCATTGATCTTAGGGGCTCCATTAAATGGACATAGATAATCACATAGTCATTGGCTTTCATAGAAAATGAGTGGGAAGATAATTTTTGATAATTGATAACATAAATATAGTGGATATTTCTTCATTTCCATCAAGAATTCAATTACAGGGAGCATTAAAACACATGTGAATCCAGACATTATTACATAAGTGAAGAAAGGAACAAAATTATAGCTCAACACAATGAATTCACACACATATTGTTTTTCACAAAAACAAAGAAATATACAAACCATTCAAGACACAATGGAAATGATGTTTACTTTGGAAACCCAAATGGGAAAACCAATATTGAATGAGATCTCAAATTCATTCCGACAATCTTTGTTTACAATGCTTTCATGGCTCTCTATGCCTCTTTCTTTCTTGGACAAAAGACCCTTTGAGAATGAAAGTGAAGGAAGAAATAGGGAGAGCTAGGGGCTAAGGGGAAGGTTGTTGGTGTTTTATATGATTCTCAGCGCTTGATAGTTAGTGCCTTATGATTAATAACAATATTCACTTTCATACATCAGTTATCATAGAATAAGTATACTCTAAAAATATCAACTATAACAATGCAGCAGAAATAACAAGATCTAGAAATATTAACCATGCACAATAGACACAAGAACACAAGAGTTTATCATGGGAAACCCAAACTTGGGAGAAAACCCAACAACCTTTCTCTAGAAGAATTCAGTCCAATATATTACCAATACATCACCATCAATAGCCAAAATACCATACAAAGAATATCCTCCCCAAGGCTAGCATCACCAAGACCTAGTTCCTCAATAATATGACCAAGAATAACCAAGCAAGAGCTTCTCCAAGTGTGGCGCACTCTCCAAGATAACCAATAACCCAAAAATAATGAAACTGCCAAAACTGCAGTTGCAACTGCCTTGTGCACACCACAGAAGGAGTTGTATGTCTGTCAAAATGAAATGAGCCAGTCCTGTATTTATACTGATCTGGGCGCCAGTCTGGGGACGACTTCTTATTTCCCGATATTCAATTTTATTATTGTTTTTCTGGTGGGGCCGACTTCTCTTCCTGGGTCTTCAACTTCTTCTCAGGGCTTCTTGTAATGGTATAGATGGGTCTTCTTATACTTTCTTGTGGAAAATGATTGCCTGAAGTTGCAAATCACCAACACTCCCTCTCAACGAGGGAGGCATTCTCCATACTTGGATTTCTTCTGTCATAGAAAATTTATCTTCATGAGCCATGTTGATGTGCCATCTCTGCACATGCATTCCATCCTAGAATATGCATGTGATATCATCTCGAGTCCATCCACTCCTTGACAGGAGAAGGAATACACCTAGGAAATTCACCACTACCAGAGCCCCATGAGTGAATGAATCATTACCCTTGGTCATATTAGCACTAACATAGCCCCATGGGTGACCAATATGGGATAATGTGTACCTGATGCTTATCTTGGCCACTGAACACTAGCAAATCCCCATGGATGAGTGAATCATTCTCCTTTGGTCAAATCAACACTTGCATAGCCCCATGCATGACCAATCTAGGAAGAATGTATGCCCGAACTTGGAGAACATCAACATACCTGGGCCATTCACCACTAGCAGAGCCTCGTGAGTGAATGAGTCATTCTCCCTTGGTCATATCAACACTAGCACAACCCTATGCATGACCAATCTGGGAGAACGTCTACCCGATGCCATCAACATACCTAGGCCATTCACCACTAACAGAGCCCTGTGAGTGAATGAGTCATTCTCCCTTGGTCATATCAACACTAGCATAACCTCGTGCATGACCAATCTGGGAGAACATCTGTCTGATGTTGAAACATCAACGCTCATCACTAGCCAAATCAACATGGATAATCCTGTGTATTGTCCTCTTAAGCCAAATCAACATGGCCACTTTGGGAGGATATCTGCAATCTTCTCATTTGTGGGTAAGTACCAGAGCTTCACTACTCCCTTCTTTACCATGTCTTGAATGAATTCTTGCAAGAAGCTTATGAAGTTGCACCACTTCACGACTTGTGACACTAGATATGACATACTTCCTCTCTATTGTACTGAGTGCTACGGAATCCTGATTCCATCTTAGCTCAGAAATAATAACTAATTCCAAGTTGAAGAAACACCCTAAGGTGCTCAAATCGTCTATTGCACTCCTGCTCAATCAGAATTTGTATATGTCTGCAACCACTCCTACTCAATCATAATCTGTATATGTCTACAACCTCACTTCATCACCTGAGACAAACCATATCCAACTGTACCATGCTTCCCTGCCACCCAATGGAACTTCCTTGGCTGCAACCAAATACTAGCTCAAGGTGCTCACTACAAAGAAAATATCTGGTCTGGCATTAAACAAGTACATCAAGGATCCAATCTACTTCATGTACATCATGGGATCCATCAAATATGAATCTGAAGCAGAATCACTCAACTTCAGATTTTTCATCATAGGTGTATTCATGGACTAGCAGTCCATCATATCGAATCTCATCAATATCCACTGAATGAGGAAGATCTCATCTGATCTCATCACACCTCTAATCTCAAGAGTACATCCAACTAGGATCCTTCATCTCGAACTCTAAGGCCAACTCCCTCTATCACTAGAGTAAGTCCTCCTGTCCAGTTTGCCTCACTAGCTGCTCCCTCTGTGACTGAGACAAAATCCATACCCAATCCTCCTGACTGGTTTTCTCCTCTATCACTGTAGCAATATCACATATCCTCTTGCCTATGAAGCTTCCGTCTGGCCTCCTCAACTCTTGGCAGGTGTCTGTCAGTCTTGGGAGATGTCTCTCTCCCACCTGGATCTGGGGGGGAGGGAACTCCCTCTGAATAATCGACTCTCTCTTGAGCCAACCGACTCTCTCTGAGATCAGGTTCACTCTGTATATTCTTGGTTAAAACCAATCTCATCAAGTATCCATCGATCCTAGAGTACCATGTTCCCTCTAAAATGTGACTCCCTCCGAGTCTGTACAATCTATGGAGCCATCTTCTCCCTCTGCATCTGCTGAACTCTGATCTCTAATGAAATGTCCTGGGAGGTTTCTCCTCCCCACTGGATCCCGAGGGTTGACTCCCTATGAACTCTAGCTTCCTCTGAAATGGTACTAGGTGCCTGACTGTCTGCCTCACCACTGGTGGAGTCACCTTCTCCTCCTCATCAATCTCCATGTGGAACACTCTGTATCCCACAAAGGTATCCTTATTTTCGGAAGGTTCTAACTTTTTCTTCTTTTCCTTCTGTATATGGATGTATACTATCATGTATACAAATCCATGTCTCGATAGCCTGCTCCATGTCTCAAACTAGAGACCATCTAATTTGTTTCCTCTTGCAATCGTCACTATAGCTCCCTCTCAGAGCTATCACCCGTGACCTGCCTGGAAGAAGCACAATAACAAAAAATAGCAGACAAGAACAATATTCTTATGATAAGGAAATAAGAACAAGAATACAAAATGGGAAACAAGAACAATAATTTTCCAGTGTTGTTACCAATCATTCCTCTGTGGTAACCTTCCCAGGACAAAGACAACAACCAAGAGAATCTCCTAGAAGAGATTAATTTCATCTTGTAAATAAGTGCATCATTAGTACTAAATAGTGAGCTTTTACATAATGATCATTGTACTAACAATATTCAAAAAATTTGATACCAAAAGTACTTAGAATAAATATTAGATCTCTAAAGACTGTTGTCCCTGTTACAATATTTATTTAAGATGCAACAATAAAAATATCAAACATGATATGCAAACCTAGAGTCTTAATTGCTAGGGAGGGTGCGCTATTCCTCTGAATGCACTAGATCCAATGATCCATTTGGGTCATTGCTTGGACAAGGTCCCTTGTACATCCCATGCAAACACCCTCATACTCTGTTAAATGATATAACTTGGAAACATATATAAGTGCATACCTCTGAAATTTGTAGAACCATCTAGCTTGTTTTCTAATCTCAAGGTTTGCACAACTGGCAACTGGGAACTGCAACCGGCGACTAGCAACTGCAATTGTAACTGGCAACTGCAACTGTAACTGGCAACTGACAACTGCAACTGTACAGTGACAATATTTCAACTAGCTTTGATACCATGTTGGTGTTTTATATGATTCTCATCTCTTGATAGTTATTTCCTTATGAATAATAACAAGATTCACTTTCATACATTAGTTATCATAGAATAACTATACATTGAAAATATCAACTATAACAATGCAACGGAAACCATAAGATCTAGAAATATTAACCATGCACAATAGACACAAGAACACAAGAGTTTATCCTAGGAAACCCAAACTTGGGAGAAAACCCAACAACCTTTCTCTACAAGAATGCAGTCCAAGATATTACTAGTACATCACCATCAATATCCAAAATACCATATAGAGAAGATTCTCCCCAAGGATAGCATCACAAAGGCCTAGCTCATCAATAATATGACCAATAATAACCAAGCAAGAGCTTATCCAAGTGTGGTGAACTCTCTAAGATAACCAATAACACAAAAATAGAGAAACTACCAAAACTGCAGTTGCAACTGCCTTGTGTGCACTGCAGAAGGAGTTGTTTGACTGTCAAAATGAAATCATCCAGCCCTGTATTTATGCTGATCTGGGGGCCAATTTGTGGCCAACTTCTTATTTCTGGGTCTTCAATTTTATTATTATTATTCCCGTGGGGCCGACTTCTCTTCCTAGGTCTTCAAGTTCTTCCCGGGGCTTCTTGTAATGGTATAGATGGGTCTTCTTATAATTTCTTGTGGAGAATGACTGCCTGAACTTGAAAATATCCAACATAGGCCAACAACCATGACCCTTCATTTCCATTCCTCAACCTTCTCCCATATATATTTTTTCTTATTTAATTTTAATTCTTTATATATTTTTTTCTTTTGTCTTATTCACTTTTTATATTTTCATTAATTTACATAGCCTGCTAACCTTCATAGATTTTCGAATTGGATTTCAACTACTAAGTCTTACATCCATTCATTGGTTCATATCCATTTCTAATCAGAATGGGATCTGATTCACTACTAAACAGTCCCTCAGAATATCCCACTTTCCTCCATTTCTCCAGCATAGACTGCCCAGGAAATGTCTAATGTTGGGAACCAAGGAATCTTTGTTGTAACAATTACACATACTCTCAACCATGATTTACTCATACATGCATGGAAGTAAACAATGGCAGTAGTATATCTCTCCTAGAAGCATGCATTCTCTAGGACCAACATACCAACATTCCCCAACTATTGTTCAACCAATATAGAAAGAATGAAAGAATCATTTTCCCCAAAGGTTAGTCATTCCTTCCCAAGGCTTGCATGCAAAATTAGGCTTGCAAATATGCTCATAGGGGGTATTACATCCTCCACTTACCCTTCTATGGATTCCTTTACATTTATCCTTCCAACTCCACTTGATGATGCACCTAGTTCAAAGAGGAAGAAGATCAACTCATATTTTGTACCCCACACCACCTATAGCTCTCAACCCACCATATATAACCAATGGAGTGAGAAGTATAATGATGCAACTTTCTAATACATTTTTAAGTACATTCCTTTCAATGTTGTATGCTTCCCTTAATATCAACATATGCTAGACAACATAGTAGCTTACAGTTTGGGTTTCAAACACCCTAATTTTCATGACTTGAGGAGAGGCATTTTTACATAATGAATGCAAACACATAAATGATGACTTACAAAATTTATAAATTCATGGACCAAAATGGGATGTACAATCATGTCCGATGAGGAACTAATGGTAAGTCCCATACCATAATTAAATATTTTGTTTCTTGTCCAAATTTCTAGTTTCTTTCCCACGAGGAACTATATTTCTTAACTCATTAGATAAATCAAGTGAAGGATGCAAAATTATTATTTCAAATTTTGCATGAAGTAATTTTCTAGATGGGAGTGGCGAATATAGTATAAGACATAAAAAATAACTCATCTAACTATGTTGTTGTTGGTAAGTTGTTAAAGGAGAAACACCCCACCATTTTCTATACCCCATGCACTACACATCAGCTAGACCTCATGCTTGAGGATATAGGCATTGATTGAGTCTCATGTATCAGGTGAAATATGAAGAATAAGGACATATCAAAAAATATGATACCCATGGAGGATTATAGAGATGGGGGGGAAACCACATAAGCCATTTGGATGATGGGGAAAAAGGGATGAATACCCAAAAATATTCTCAACAAACAACCTTGGTTGAGGGATATTTGGGAGAGAAATATCAAGCGGAGGATGCCCTAGTAATGTCTTATGGTATTTCTAATTTAGAAATTAGTAAGTGCCTTAATGCTCCCTCTCCTTTAGTATAGTCTTCATCCATTTTGAATGTTTCAATATCTAACAATTATTCTCCTATCATATCAATATTTTTGGGAAATTTTGTAGGGTTGTTGTAGATGAGGGAATGCCTTCTTTTTTCTCATAATATGTTAGATATTGGGTTCCACAATGCTGAGGAGACTCCTCTATCTAACATTTTCCCTAGTGAGGTACATAAGCAATCTGCAATGCCCTTGGAAGGCTTGCTGACCAAGAGGAGGCACAAGATCACGTGTCACAAAAAATGATTATGCTGAGGAGACTCCTCTATCTAACATTTTCCCTAGTGAGGTACATAAGCAATCTGCAATGCCCTTGGAAGGCTTGCTGACCAAGAGGAGGCACAAGATCACGTGTCACAAAAAATGATTTGTTTGGGGATGTTGTGGAGGTCTCAATTTTTGGGATGAAATAGGGTTCCGCTTAAAGAATGCCTCCCTCCTTCTCAATTGATAAGAGTATTTTCCCTCAAATTGTATCCATTCCTACCCCACATCCAATATCCCTTTTCAAAAATCATAAATTGGGGTATGCCCATGCTAATCACAAAATTTTAGGGGATATTTCAAAACCTAAAATTTTAACCATACACCATTTAAGAACCTCAAAATATCCTGTTGATGAAACCTTAACTGAGAAGTGGTAGGGGGTTTGGGTCAATATCATAGACAAGCCATAATTATCACTATTGGAAGAAAGTCAATGATGATGTTGAATCAAAAGAAAAACGAGCATGAAATTATGAGTGGTAAAAAAAAATCAATTATTAGGGCCCTTAAGGTTGGGTTGGGCCCTAGAATGGGTATTAATGTTGGTCCTCTACATAAATATTCAAGGGTTGGGATCCTCCCCCAAAAAACTAGCCCTCAAACATCTATGAAAGTTACATAAACTTGGTATTTTTATGATTCAAGAACCCATGTTAGGTGGAGAGCGCACAATAAGTATTTTAGCTTCCTTGTTGAAAATTGGCAATTTGTAGGTTTGGATTCAATCGATAAATTGAGGGGAAATGTAACTAAATGGAACAAGGGCTATGTGGTAGCTTTTCCTCGTCACAAAAAAAGAATTAATAAATTTAAGTAGAAATTGCATTTGAAGATGCAAAAAGGACATTGCCATAAGGTTGAAAAGTCAAATTGGATGTGAGACTTTCACGATGACATGTGATACTTTAAGGGGACATGGCATGACACGTGCCAATTTGAAATGAAATCAAGGGCGTTGATACAATTTTTTTCAAAAGTGTCGATACATGTTTTTTCAGAGGTGCCAATGGACAAAAAATAAAGTTCGCCGAAAAGGTCATGTTTTTTAAAATTTGCTTATACAAATGTGTATGAAAATGTCTCCACATAAGCTACTTTATTCCAATAAAGATTGTTGTAGTGTTTTGTATGCATTGTTTATTAGGAAAATAAGTGTAAATGCCTAGAATTTGTATAACCCTATACACAAGATGGTGACAAGAAACATAACTTTAAATATGAATATAGACAATTTTAGCAAAAAATATGGTGCTTTCATCATATGCAATCAGGTTATTTTACAATAGTCACATTTCCATTGCAAGTACTTGTTGAGTATACAAGACACTAAAAAAATTTCAGAAGTTTTGGGTACCAGTTTCTTTTGATTTCATAAAAATTTTAACATGTTTTGGTTTCACGATTTCATATAGAGTGGCATATGTCTTATTCTTAATGAAAAATGAAAAATAAAATAAAATCATAAAATAATTTGAAAGAAGTAGTCTCTACAAAGTCAAAATTTGTTAAAACAATAGACAAATCATTTGGAATGCCAAAGAATGAACACTTTTTAAAAGTTATACGATGGCACTTAAGAAATTTTGAAAGCACTCATGGTACTTAAAGTTTTTTCCAAAACATCGATGAAAAAGGGAATTTTTTGAGAAAGCACCAATGGAGAAATTTGAAAGTTTAGCAATGGACATTTTCCGAAAAGCATCAAAGAGGTTTTTTTGAAGTTGGGTGATGAAAACAAAGTTTTTGGAGAAGCACCGAAGAAGGTCAAAAGATAAGATTTTTGAAATGCGTCGATACAATGAACATATTAACAAATCACCAAAGAGGCTTTTTGAAGTTCATTAATGAAAATGAAGTTTTTGGAGAAACACCGAAAAAGGTCAAGAGATAAGTTTTTTGAAATGCACCAATACAATAGAGGAATTGAGAAAGCGCTAAAAAAGGTTTTCCTAAAACTGACAATACAAGTTTTTTGGAAAGCAAAAAGTTGTGCGTATCTCAAGATAGAAGAGTTCAATTGATGAGAGAAGCACACACTTATAGAGTTGTTGGGAATTTTGGCATGACAAAAACAATGGAAAATTTGCAATGGTATGTGTATTGGCCAAAGATGCAAGAACAAGTGGAATTTTTTTTTAGAGGTTGTGTTCTTTGTAGCACAAGCAAGCCAAATTATAAAAAACTTGGCTTATACATGCCAATACTAGTACTACACGAGCCTTGGGAAAGCATCTCCATGGAATTTTTTGGACATTTTCCTATGACTCATAGAGGCCATGACTACTTGTTTGTTGTGGTGGAATGCTTCAACAAAATGTGTGTTCCCATTCCATGTAAGAAGACAATATTTGGACAAGAGGTAGTTGAACTATTCTTCAGCCATGTTTGGGTACATTTTAGATTGACAAACTCAACCATATGTGATCGAGAAAGCAGGTTCTTGGGAAGATTTTGGACAATGCTTTTGGAGAGAATGGATACCAAGCTGAAGAATTCCATTGCATTCCATCCCCAAATTGTCGAACAAATCGAGGTTGTTAACCAAATGTTGGTACAACAGTTAAGAGGCTACAATAGAAAACATCCAAATACTTGGGACGAGTAACTAGTTTACATTCAACAGTCCTACAGCAGAGCACTCCATTCTTCCACCAATAAGTCTCCTTTCAATATTTTGTATGGATAGTAGGACGAAGCGGGGCTACAAGGAGATGAAAAGAAGGTGAGAAAGTTCATTGACAAGATCAAATATATACATCTAAGGGTTCGGGATTATCTTGAGAAGAGCCAACAATTGTATAAATCTAGGCATGACTAGCACATGGAGGATCAAAAATCATGTGTTGGAGACAAGGTGGGGTCTTTATCTCTACAAGGAACAATTGCAAGGAGAAATAAAGAAACTCAAGCCCATAATATATGGATTGTTTGATATCATTGAGCAAGTGAATGAGAATATGTTTAGGTTAAGACTGTTGTGTATGTGTTATATTCTTTGCATGAGTAGTAGTGTCTGAGCGTATGCGTCAGGCGCGCAGGGGGGCGGAGCCTCCCATGCGGGGGCCCCCGAAAAAAAAAAATTATGCCTCAGGAAACGTGTCATGTATTTAGGTGGTTTTTCGGCACATGGTTTTTGCCAATGGTTTTCTATTTCCGGTTAAGGAATTAGGGTTTTGGACTAATCCAAGTCATTGGGTTAGGGTTTTGGATGCCACTGGATCCTATATGTATATTGTATTGTAAAAAATGTAACACGATGAATGAATATAGAATATGTTGGTTTTCCCAGTTTAGGTTTCCAGGGGAAAAATCTCTGTGTAATGTTTGTATTTGCCATTGTATCTTTTCTATTCTTTTATGAATATCTGTTTACAATAGATATTGTACAAGGTTAGGATTTACAAAGACTTCCTCCTTATATGCATATCGGTTTGGTGGTGAATGTGGAGTATTTGAAATTGTTTGAACTTTCTTTGATGTATGAGGAGAAGGAACATCAAGTTCTTCCTATTGTTGAATACTTTCACCTCACACTCTTGAAGAGTTGAAAGAGGAAACAATTGAATAGTTGAAGGAGGACATGATTATATAGTATATGGAGTGGGTAACATGCAAAGGACAACAAGAGACAAGAGATGTGGAAAATTGGTCTCAAAGGACAAACTACAAGGAAGGCGAAGTGGTATGAGAGGAACCATATTGCAAGCAAGTTTCCTCACCTATCCTTGGCAACTTTTTTGGACCAAAATCCTCCTAATGGGGAGATGTGATCTGAATCGGATCCAAATGAGAACAATTGGCTACAACACGGGCTCTACAATGATTGGCATTAGCAAGGTTCAAGGCTATGGATGATGAAGGAGACCAATTTATTGGTGTGATGGGCCTCATGCCATAACAATCAGTTTCCACCCTCGTATTCAATTAAAAACATAAGGAAATAACATAAGATGTAAGGTTAAGGTAGAGTATTATTGTAAAAGTAAAAAAATGATGTATTAAAAAAATAAACTCTCATGAGACCTCTTCCCCTATGTATAGAAGAGAGAAGGAGAAACGAGATTGGGGGAAGCTAAAGGGTTGGGGATGATTGACCCTCCAACTATCCCCTCCAACTGAGACTACCTCCTATATGTTATATCTTTGAGAGGGAGAAGGGGTTCTTTGGCTGATAATGAAGAGGATTTTTTCCTATATTTTGTTGAGGAACATAGAGATGAACTAGAGAGCCTATAGCTTTCCCATTGATGCTTAATAAAGAGCCTAGACGAAGCCAATTGAATGTTGGTTTTTCCATTTGGGTTTCCGAAGTAATCCATAGGACACAACTCCCATGTTGGAAAATATCCCCACATTATTTACCCATAGTGAGAACTAAGAGCTAATGAAAGAAATTTCTAAAGAATAAATTCAAAGAGAAATATGGGGTCTAGCTCCTACACCAAGACCTTATGGTTTTACAATATACATTTTTACAGTGAATGTTAGAATATTGTAAAATTTGATTTCATAAGAATGATGTAGTATGTTCATGAGTCATGCAAAATCGGGGGAAATACCAACTCATTTTTCCTAGATCTTATTCCCAAAGAAGCTAAGCCCTCATCCTTTTCCAAATTTCATCGTATATCATTGTGAAATGCATCTTATAAATTCCCATCCAAGATTATAGCTAACAATCTCAAAAACATACTTCCTAAAATCATTTTAGAGAATCAAGAATGCTTCATGAAAAAAAGGAAAAATATAGACAATATAATAATGGTTCAGGAAGCATTCCATTCTAGCCATGCAAATGCAAACAAAGGTATGATAATCAAACTATATATGGATAATGCTTTTGATAGGGTAAGGCACTCATTCCATTTTTATATTCTCTTCAATTATAGCTTTTTCCCTGCCTTCATTTGTTGGGTGTCATAAGTAATCCATGGATCCCTCATTTGGTAAATGGGAGATCCACTTCATTTTTCAAAGGTAGTAGATGCTTGCAACATGGATGTTCCATATCCCCCCTGATTTACATTATATTAGTATAATATTTAAGCAAGAAGTTGGAATCATAAAGGTGTGCAGGTAATCTTCATGGAATTAAAGTGGTACGAGGTGTAAAATCATCAATCATGCTCAATTTGTTGTTGATACCATTTTATTGGGTGGTGCTTCTTCCATCATTGAAGAAATATCCAAAAAGGTCTTAGACCATTTTATCAATGTGTCTGGGGAATCAATCACAATAAAGTTCAAATCCCTGCATGGAATGTAAGTAAAGGTTTATGGCACTTTATTTCCATAATTATAATGCTTCCCCATAAAAAAACATGGTCTTATTTTAGATATATTGGTATGCATATAAGTGTGTCCAATACAACTTCCCAATCATGGAAAATCATTCTAATTAAAATTAAAACAAGGTTTCATCAATGGGGGGTGCACTGGTTGAACCCAGCTGTAAGAGTAATTCTCATTAAATCGGTTCTTTCTTCTCTGCCTATCTTTCAATGTACAATGATTCTCACCCAAGTGGGAGCAATGCAACAAATTACCTAGGAATTACATAAATTTATATGGAAAGGAGTTAAGACCAACACCAAGATATTCCATTTGGTTAATTGGGAAAACATCAAATACCCTAAGGAACATGGAAACCTTGGAATTAAAGACCATTGTCTAATGAATTTATCTCCAGGGAGGAATATTCTATGGAGGATGATCTCAAGACAATATGACTAGTGGAAAAATATCTTGCACAACAAATGCTTTGCGAGGGAAAGAAAGATATGTCTTAATACTATCCAGGAAACAAAAAGAGGTTCTCCCATATGGAAATCAGTCAAAACAATGCCCCCCATAATATGAGAAAAAACAACTTGGTCCTAGGAAATGGCTACTGAATCAACTTATGGAATTATAGTATCATGGGGAAACAAGAGCTTATCAACAACCAAGAGCTTCAGCCTCTTGAAAATTGGTTGGTCTGTCAAAATAATAGTTCACTTTATGACATTTCTTCTTGGTCCAATTGGGTCAATGGAAAGGTTTAGATTTTGGTTCTCCTCCTTCTCATTTGCTTCCTTTAACCTCTATTCTCATTTCCCACCTTAAAGGATGTGTGCCTCAGAGTCGTGTTGCTTTTGATCATAGAGGTTGGGGAACATCTAATTACATTGTTAAGCCAAGGTATGTGCATCAATTTCATTCCTCTCTTCTTCCACCAAATTTTACAATCTAGAACAAGGTATGGCATTGAGAAGACCTCCCTAAAGTTAACATTTTTTGTTGGATGCTAGTTCACATTAATATCCCGAAGCTAAGAACCTACAAAAACGTGGGATACAAGGTCCATCAAGATGTTCTATCTACCTCTCAGAAGATGAATTGGTTGACCATCTTTTTCTGGAATGTTTTTTTATTGCTCATGTTTGGTATTCAACCTTCAATGACATAAGTCTAATATTAAAATGCCCAATTCTTGGAATAATATGTTTTCTCAATGGAGTAATTCTACATGGGATTATTCAAAGATAAGCCAGTGTTTAAAATAATTTGGTTAGCCTTTCCCAAATACATATGCTAGAAAGTATGGATGGCCAAGAATAAAGAAATTTTCAACCTGGAATTGATTAACCCAACTATGGTAGCGGCAAGAGATAAATCATTATTGGCATAATGTATAGTTTCTAAAGATAGCAATATCAATGTCAATTAGAGATTAAATGAGGATGAAGAGGAATGGTTTCGCCAATTTAATATAACTCCTCAATTCTCAGGGATACAAAAGGGAAGGTTCATCTCCAGACCAAATTATCAACTTCGATTGAGCACTTGTGATTTTAAAAAGTGTTAGGTTGATCAACATTCTTATATTTTATTTTTTAATGGGGCTTCAAAATGGAATCTTGGGGTGGTAGGTGTGGGAGGGGCTATTATGATCCCTAAAGGAACAATAGAATTATCATTTTCTTGGGGTGTTAGTATTTATTCCAACAACATAGAAAAATCCTATGCTTTATTTCTAGGTTTGAGGTTAGCCAATCCATCCAATATTCAATAATTGATAGTGGTGGGTGATTCTAATATTATTATTGGCAAAGTGGTCTCAAATAAAACCTCAATAGATAATATTCTAGCCTCAGTGTTAGAATGGGAAATGATATGCATTTAGGAGCGGAATGAACTAATTAAAAGATTGAATACAATAAACAAATAGATGTGAAGAACAACACAAATATCCAGTGAACAATATATTCTGTTGAATAAATGAAATAGGCTAAAACTGCATAACTGAAACCCTTGCTCGAATGGTGGTAGTTATCTCTGAGAAGAGATGTGGCTGCTACGCACATCCATTTGAGCATAATGATTACAATGACTCTTTAGAGGCCTTTTTAACATTACTCATGAATGCCAAAACCCTAGACATCCAAAAACCTAACCCTAGGAGATGAAATGCCAAAAGTTATGTGGGCCCCTATGGGTAAGTTGGTACCTTAACTTCCCGGGGTCGTAACTTTTGCATATGACCTCCGTTTTAGGCGCGTGATAGCTCGTTGGAAAGGTATTTTAGAGAACTACACATTACACCATCAAAATACGAATTTGTCTATAGTTTGACTATGGCGAGAAAAAAAAAATTGTTTAGGGCCCCAAAACGGCCCTAGAAGTACAACAAGATGTCTTGTCATGAAAACATACAAAATAAGCCAGTTGGATTAGGTGGGAGGCCACTAGTATCAACCTGGAAGATGTGTAGGGCTTCATACAACCTCGAAAGTGT
>SNQJ01S0003188.1:173856-192736 GCA_010110895.2 Picea sitchensis
TCTGAAAAGTCTTTCAATCTACTCCACCCATCCCAGACAACAACCTTTATTGTTGTGATATTTTTAGGTAATTATGTCTCCTTCGATGTTAAATCTTGAATCTGCGCACGGTGTTATATGTTTTGAGATTCCAGTAGATGAATCTGCTCAGTAACCACACTGAGTTTCTGAGGTTGCGAGATCTCTAGCTCGACTTGCTCATTCTTACAAACCTGTGAGTAAGCCTCGTCTAGAGCATTGGATACATCATTGTGATGGGATAAAAAGGCTTCATATTGAGCCTTACTTTCTGTGTGTGCGTTAACCTCAACAAGATTCATTTTCTAGAGGTTCTGTCAAGCATCTTCAAGTTCCTATTGCACACTTGATTCTTGTTGCAATTGATACCTGGTGTCTGCATGGCTTGAGAAATCCTAGTTGAACTGAAGGCGTAATTGTGCATGCTCTCGAGTGAGAGTTTGGTTTCTCTCCCCAAGTGCATAGATCATGGTAGTCGCCAATCCTTGTAGCTTGGAAGTAGGGACCTGTGAGAGGTCAAACTTTGTCTTGGTCAAGTCAGAGGGGATCATGGCGAGTGGGATGACACTAAAAATTATTCGTTGGCTCAATCCTGGAGCGTCAATGGATTGGGGTTCTGAGGGAGGAGATTCTAGAGGTGAGGGTAAAGTAAGTTGTTGAAATAGAGTGTCCACCTTCCTCGCCATTTCTTTTTGGAATGCTTGGTGTTTTCCCAATTAAGTGTGAAGATCCTTCATCAGTTTGGCTATTTGTTGGCTAGGAATTGGGGAGCCAGTATCCACTTGGTTTAGGGTATTCGTGCATCGATGTTTATCGAAACTAGGCTAGACCTTTGACCAGGTGGAGGTTCTTGGGACCTATTCATCTATAGGTTTCACACGTGGGGATGGTGGACAATTGTCTTTGGTGTTGGTGTCAATTTCGATAGGGGGCAGGGCCTGAGTCTTAGAAGACCGCTCCCACTTTCCGGCTTCCTCTACCTTTGCTTCAGACCCATCGCCGCTTTGCATACCCGTATCTGAATGGGGTGACCCTTGATCCTTGGACCCCAAGTGTTGTAACTTGGACACAATAGACTTGTTGCACTGCCAAGAAACAACGACGACCTGCCTCTAGTCTCGGGACTTCTTGGTCCATACTTCAAATTCATCTTTGACCTTAGAGAATGGGGGATGGTAGTAGGCCGGCCACACTGGTACATCATCCAAGATGTCCCTTTCTGTAATACAGAAAGGAAGCTTGGCCTCTATCTTCTCACTGGCCTCTCATCGGAAGCCATGATTAATTGTATAAACCACTGAAAGGATTTGGAAATTGTTGCCTGGATCTCAAGATTCTTGGAAAGCTAGAGAGTGACACTGTCAGGAATCAGGGGGAAACGAACACGGGGTTTCCTTCCATGTCTTCTTAAAATCTTGGTGGTGGTTTCCACAACACCATACCCAACAACAGGATGACCCAAATGTAATGGAACTCTTTGCACCAATCTTGAGCATCAAAGAAATCAAAGATGAACTCATTTAGCAAGTATTGGGCCCAACCTATCTAAATCCATTCAACACATAATTATATTGTGAGGACCACTCCTATAGTGAATTATTGTTTATAGCACTTGCAAATGAGCTTTCATGCGAGTAACTTTGTTGCAAATCAAATAGTTGGATTATTAATTTCAGGGATTACAACCCCTCGCTTTCCTCTGCGATCGCCAAATCAAGAATAGACGTCCTCCTGAGTTGCATCCTTTTCTCTAAGGGTATCCGTTGGATCTTTTCCGGAAGTGGGAAGGTTATATATCATGTGCACTGTGTTTTGGTCAATAAGATAAGGCTGGTCCAACCATAGGTACCCCCCATGCAATCTTGTGAGGATGAAAAATACACATTCTTGAATAGTTGGGGGATAGTCGAAGTGTAGACATTTGTGTAATGAACGATGTCAAATTTCCTTAAATGAATCACCTATTCCCGAGTCACTACTCGCTCGATACCATTTTTTTTATGGATGACCTATGTGTATCTATCAATTTGCAGCTCAAGAAACTGATTGGATTCCATAATGTTATAATCAACACATTTTAGCAAAGAAACCTTCCCAAACGTCAACCCTTCAAACTATACATCGCATGGTAGTACGGGATTGGGAACGGATTTTTCCTTCATGGCCTTAGAATTTGTTCATGATTGGGGTTTTTTGGAGGATGCCATGCCATATAGAGTGATATTTTTATGAGATCCCACATATATCTAATGGGGTTATTCACTTTTTTCCACCCTCACCTCGCTAAGATAAAAATGGGAGAACACTCTCAAACTCAGGAAAGAAATAATGAGCGAGCACACTCCACTCATCCTGAAGATAATGAAACTATAATGTTGTTTGTTGTTCATCAGACATGGAGTTATTGTCGAGTCTTTTCCTTGAGTTGGTCGATACCATTCTCCATCCCAACCATCAAAGTTGTTGTGTTGGATGCTAATAAGTCGTTATAGCCTTAATGTCAAGCTTTCCGCCAACCCATGAAACCAAATCTTCCTTTATTTTAAATCGGGAAAATATTCTTGTTGTCAGTGACAGTAATGATCCCACTTTTCTAAAATTGAATGAAGTTGACGTCGTATAACTACCTGTTAGATCGACTGTTATTCTCACAAATCTTTCTCTGCCACTATATCATTCAATATGATGATGACGTAGACGACTCTGTACATGTGCAAGTATTATTCTCTAGGGGCATCATGCATCCTTTTTACACACCCCTACATCAATTCCCCCTTGGTTAATTGGTCGCGGTGACCCCTTCTTGTGAGAAATATCACCCTGAGGACATGTTGAGCTCACCTTAGTTGGGTTTTCTTCAACTAAGACAACTAAAATAAGTGGACACTAACATTCCTAGTTTCCATCTATTTATGCATGAAATAAGAGAGAGAGGAGGAAGAGAGTGAGGCACTTTTTTATGTTGATTGTCCTCGCTGCTCTTTATCGTTCTGGTGTTAGATCCATTCCAACTCCACACATAGTCTACCTGCAAAGAAATGAAACTACCCTTTTCTTCTACTGCTTGTAACAAGTTATATGAAGGCTATCATAACTAGGCCACAACCATTCATACATAAACTTGAAACAAGACGAAAATAAGGAAATAGGCTAAGTTTATTAATATGAGAAACAATGGAACTTATAATCATGATGTGCTACAAGCTTCCTCCAATGCTCCTTCTATCCATCCTTTCAATGAATTCCTTGAGATCAAAATGATGATGCTTCAAATCGATTCTTTCCCCCCTATCACCTTGGAATTCCCTCATTATATAGGATTTGGAGGCTTAACCACCATAGAGAAGATCACTCACTAGATCCACTAAATTGGGATCTCCAAGATTTTTAGGGAGAAAATATCTCTCAAGGATTTTAAGGAGGAAATATCTCTCAAGATCCATCAAATTAGGATTTTGGTTTGAGAAAATATCTCAACCATCCATGAAACTCTCAACTTCTCCTTGAGAGTAGGAAACTAGATGTGAGGTGGATTCACACACTAAATTAGTTTCCTTTTTATGAATAATAATGAATAAAATATGTGCACATAGTAGTTTGACCTTCATATGATAAATTTCTCCTCCACACTGACTAGGGATTGTGACAAATGTTCTTTCACGGTGTCAAGGTGCGTCATTTAAATGTAAATAAATGTCACACAGAATCCATTTGAAGCATCATCATTTTGATCTCAAGGAATGCATGCTAGGGATGGATAGGAGGAGCATTGAAGGAAGCTTGTAGCACATAATGATTGTAAGTTCCATTGTTTCTCATATTAATAAACTTGGCCTATTTCCTTATTTCTATCTCGTTTCAAGTTTATCTATGAATGATTGTGGCCTAGTTATTATAGCTTTCATCTAACTAGTTACACGTAGTAGAAGAAGAGGATAATTTTATTTCTTTGCAAGTATACTACGTTGGGAGTTGGACTAGATCCAACACTGGAATGATAAAGAGAAGCGAGGATAACTGACACAAAAAGGTGCCCCATTCTCTTCCTCCTTGTTGGTAAAAATATAAGCTTAGATTTCCAACATTGAATTATTGACTAGGGGATTGTAGGCTTATGAGATGCAGGAAAAGTATATGCAGGACTAAAGCCTATCCTGATCTAATCTGGTAAGGAAATGTTGGAAATAAATGTAAATCTAGGARATGTATGCTAACTGGTAAGAWAKAAAAACTAGCACATGAAATATTTGCAAACTAGAATTGTAAATCTGAAGGAAATCAAATCTACACTATTGCAAAAGAGAGGACACAACATATGCCTGAGAGTGGGGGCTCTGCCAARCCTAGCACACGTTGTGTAGAGACTTACAAAATTAAATTACAATTACAATACCATGTACAAGAACAACTCTTGCATTAATCCAAARCAAGGAAAAGACTTCAATTCATTACATAGCAACTCATCAAATCTTCTTTACAATAATGTTCTCTTTCCCTCACACCATTATCCCCTTTCTATGTTTCATGGTTGTGTATTTATAGAGRGAAGATCAATGGAATAGATTTCCCCTAAATTAGCACTTGTTAAGATACATCAATTTACAAGATAATTGGTTTCTCTCATTTTGGATAAATATTGGTGGAAGAAATAACTCAAGATTTGATCAACATGATTTTACATAACATGAAAAGGATGAAAATAGATTGATTCAGTCTCCCATGCTAGGCACATCCATTTGTCTAGAAGATGGGTGCAACTGTAAACCTAGACAAACCCATATTGGAAAAACACTGATATCTCCGTGATCGTGCATGATTTTGGAAATCTTCTCACGAGTCAGCTAAATGGATGCATTCTGCAAAAAACCCATGTTCCAGAATTTATAGATTATTCTTCATTTTCTTGAGAATAGAGTCTGAAGTTTGTTGCTACTAATCTGGCACAATATTGACCCATGCTTTGACCACGTGCTAGAGGTCCACACGTGTGACCTAGGTGTGAATTAGTGAACACCAAATCATACGGGGGTATTGTCAACAAAACCCATTTCTTCCTTTCGACCCTGGAGATGCACAAGTATGCTAAACATGGAGGTTTGGTGCATAAACAACAGTGTTGGTGCATGAACGGAGCTGTCAAAAAAACCCTCATTAGAAAGATTAGTCTAAACTCCTTTTAATTCATTAGAAATAAAAGAAATAATAAATATTAAACAACATTTTACTATTTAATCTTGTTTAAGCATGTTATCTTTAAAAACATGGTCATAGACATAGTAATTGGGTGTAAGGATAGGGTAAAATAAACAAAAAGGAGACCAACTAATGACACAAAATATGACAAATTAGCGAGCCAACATCTCCCCACGCCTGAGGATTGGCATGTCCTCATGCCCAATGAAGTAGGTAAAGATCATTTTCTGATTGCAAAATTCTCCCAAACTTTCCAACTGTACTACGAGGCTGATTCAATCCCATCAATCTGCATGGCTACTTCTAGAATTAGGAATTCTAACAGTAGGAATTATCATCTTCCCATATGCACAATAAAGATCATTGAAAATGATTTCAAGGCACGACAATGATTAATTACATGATTAAAAAAACCACTTCTTCTTTGTCGAACACTGTAGGTCAGCAACCTCATAATTTAAATACAAAATTGTGCTTTCCTCAATTTGATACAAATCTGGCGCATTTATTCTAGCATAGGTTTGCCAACATTTACGAAAAATACAAAACAAAGCTCAATTTTTTTTTATAAACCACCATTTAGAATTCAGCTGATTTAATGTCCCATACAATCATGAAGAAGTCAATCTGAAGATACCATCTTAATTTCCTTTAAAGCATGAGTTGCATGCATTCTGCTACCAACCAACAACTCCCTCCAGATGAACACCACAGAGAGAAATGTGCACCACTCAATAGTTACAACATGAATCAAGAGGTTAGCTTTATATCCAGTATATCAGTGTTGCAAGGTTGGTATCCAAGCATTTCTTTATGGCTATTCTTCCTGCCCCAAAACAATATCTTTGAGCAACTTACAATATTGAAGTCTTGATACTCTTGTAGTTCATACTATTGTGTTGAATTTCAACAAATTTCTGCAACTTTTAAATTCAGCATGCCAACACATAATTCAAATTTGCAATGCCCATAACAGATTCCAGTTGACAATAGTTTGAGAATGATATTGAGTTCAACATTAAAAATATCACAAAGGCTGAAATTAAAAGTTTTAGGAGGATACTTCTTCACAAGATCCTATGAAATTCAATTTTTTACAAAGAGAAAATAGAAATATGCCTTGAAGTTTTAAAAATGTGTCATACCCAAGTTAGGTTCCTCCATGTCCATCAATATTCAAAATTATGATATCATCATTAATCGCAATCTGATGCCACATGTGCCTTAAACTGGAGAGAAAATACCTACCATTTTCAATTCTACTCACAAATTAAAAAAAAATGTAGCTCCAACATTCCGGTACCATGCCTGAGTGTTTTGTTCAAGTGCAGGAATATTGTAGGATGCCACTGTTTTTCTAGTATTGGTGCAAGAATATTGTAGGATGCTTTTCTAGCTCCGTTACTTGATTGAATGCCATGTTATTCTGTTCTGAAGTACCTTGTTGCTGTGAAATCATTGTTGTATCATTCTATAATAAAGAAAATGATTTAATTCACTCTTTACATTGCTCATCATAACAAAAAAAACTTTTGAAATCTAACAATGGAATTTTCTGTATAAATACAGGAATGCTGAAAATGACGCTCTGCTACATTGTTGTAGTATAAAATGAGTAAGATGCAAGTATTTTTTTTTTTTTGCCGAGACATTCATCAATTGCCTGTGGTGATCGAAACCCCTGTAACATTGATCATTTATGATTGTTCTCACCCGTTCCCATTGACCTCAATACAAACAACATGCAACTTACCAACATACATATCCAGCAAACAAAGTTTTGATTTTCTATAGCTATGCTTTAAAGAGATCTTCAAACCCACCAACAATGTGAGACTAAAAGTAATTCTGCCAATTAATGTCGATCTTCAATAATTTTTCTTACCCAACTCTAACCCTTCAATTTAGCCAGTGCAAAATTATCCCCTCTCCTCCTTTCTCATGTTTTAGCCAAGATGTATGCACAAACTTCTTATGAATAGTACTGGCATATTTCCAGGCATATTGGGGATTCTTCTAGAGCACTTTCACTTAACTCAAAATGAGGAGTTTTGTAAAAGGAAGAAGGATCAAATCTTGACATTAATATGAGATTGAATAATTGGAGGTTACAAGAACACTGTACATATGCTCGCTTGCAGCTTCCACATACCATTCAACACAACAACGACTGTAACAATCAAGTACATCAGAAAACATAGACTGTTGTAACTAGAATATAGAGTTAGAGGGGCTCGTGGCAGCATAAACTTTGGGCTTGTATGCCTCAAACCTCACCAAGATCTCTGAGGAAATAGTTGTGATAATTTACTTGATATTGATAGTAAGCTTAGAATGGCAATGTTGTGGGCAGACTGTAAATTGCTATAGGAATTCAAGGTTGTTGATGCTGCCAGAAGGTCAAAAGTAGATAAATTGGCAAGGGATCGATCAAAAGTTCATGGTTAATGATAATATTACAAGTAGGAGTGGGTAATGATGGGAAGGAAGAGAAATATATAAAATATAATAGAAAGGGATTTTATGGTAGATGGTGAATACGATGGGGTAGGAGAAACATGGAATGAAACAAGTTTAAAGCAGTTGTTTATGATGAATTTCCTTTATTCCCAATAAATCAAAAGAGTAAAAACACTTCTTACCTCAAGTTTCCTATTGATACTTACGTACATGGATTTGAATTGAAGAAGGCATTTGCGTTTCTACAAACCTGTCTAGTTGATGAAAAATACGAAATGCATCTGAGGTTTTCCAGCATCCACTATGTAGTTCTGATGCAAGAAGAAAAGAATGATGTTTCCTCTGATATGTTTGTTAGCTATAAATTGTCTGCAGATTTCAACTTGTGTAAAACCATTAGATCAGGCTCCTATAAGAATGGAGATTAGGCATGGGAACATAGACTTCTCTTGAACACGTTGCCTTGTCAACATTCCTCACTTATTCAGAAAACATAAAAGGGTTGTTGCACTATATTTCAAACTGAACCACCAACTATATGCAACATTTATTAAGACCTATCTATTCATTGTCCTACCCTACTTGAGAAAAGGGGAATCCTTTTTCAAGTATAGGAAGATTTCTAGTGAAACCATGTGTGCAACAGATTTATAAGAAGACGCATATCCAAATATGGAGAAGATACCTCAATGACTACTGGGACATGAGAGGGCAACTACTCTTGTGGAGATGATGCCAATAAGTGTTGAAGGATGGAGGAGCATTGTGTCTCGATGACGGTTTGGAACCAAACTTCAATGTAGTCTTTGTTTCCTTGGCTCTCTCTGGATGACAGATCATGAGGCCCTTTTGAGAACTGATCATCACACTCCGTGATGCACAAAGGATATGCTGACAAACATGCCAAAAATTCCTCGATCTTTGGCTCTAGCATTTCCTCTTCATCAGGGTGTAGTCCATAATTATTCGATTTCCTTTATCTTCTCACAAGGGCTACTGGAAGAAACTTCTAGATCCTCCTCATGTGGACTATGTTCATGGATCTCTGGTTCGTCTACTGCTTCTTGAAAGGAAAACTCATCCCCGGTAACAACTCTAGAGTGTGAGCAAGGATTTGAAAAGATCCTTGCAGGGGTATGTACTCCTTTGCTCAACAAATGCTTGAGCATCTTTACATTCTTCTAGATGGTCTACTAATCTCTGGCTCACACATGGACTAATACATAGGATTCTTTCAAACCAAAAACTAAAACTTCAAGGAGATAAATGAAATATTACACACCACACTTGTATGAAAGGAAACACACTTTAATGAAAGGAAAGGTCGAGGCTTTGGGGAAACTCCCAATAGTGACCGCGTAGGTTCTTACCTCCCATCTTACTGCTTCCCCTCCCCCAAGCTATGTAATTTAAAGGAAACACACTTGCATGAAAAGAAACATGCTTGCATGAAAGGAACAATCAAGGCTTTGGAGAAACTCACAATAGTTACCGCATAGGTTCCTACCTCCCGTATTATTATTCTCCTCCCCCAAGCTGTGTAAATTAAAGGCAACCTATCTAACTAGGCTTTAATCCCTTTGTATCACCTCCTCAGCAACGATGCCAAAAATGTTGGTAAAAATATATGCTTAGATTTCCAACATTGAATTATCGACCAGGGGCTCGTAGGATTATGAGATGCAGGAAAAGTATATGCAAGACTAGAGCCTATCCTAATCTGATCTCGTAAGGAAATGCTAAAAATAAATGTAAATCTAAGAGATGTATGCTAACTAGTAAGAAATAAAAACTAGCACATGAAATATTTGCAAACTAGAATTGTAAATTTGAAGGAAATCGAATCTACACTATTGAAAAAGAGAGGACACAACGTATGCCTAAGGGCGAGGGCCCTACCAAACCTAGCACACATTGTGGAGAAACTTACATAATTAAATTACAATTACAATACCATGTACAGGAACAACTCTTGCATTAATCCAAAGCAAGGAAAATACTTCAATTCATTACATAACAACTCATCAAATCTTCTTTACAATAATGTTCTCTCTTTCCCTCACACAATTATCCCCTTTCTTTGTTTCATGGTTGTGTATTTATACAAAGAAGATCAATGGAATGGATCAGAATTGATTTCCCCTAAATCAGAACTGTTAAGATACATCAATTTACAAGATAATTGGTTTCTCTCATTTTGGATAAATATTGGTGGAAGAAATAACTCAAGATCTTATCAACATGATTTTAAATAACATGAAAATGATGAAAATAGATTGATCCAGTCTCCCATGCTGGTTGGGTGCATACATTTGTCTAGAAGATGGGTGCAACTATAAATATAGATAAACCCATATTGGAAAAACACTGATATCTCCCTGAACGTTCATGATTTTGGAAATCTTCCCATTGTACAGCTAAATGGATGCATTCTGTAAAAAACCCATGTTCCAGAATTTCTAGATTCCTCTTCATTTTCTCGGGAATAGAGCTTGAAGTCGGTTGTTGCTAATCTGGCACAATTTTGACCCATCCTTTGACCACATGCTAGAGGTCCACATGTGTGACCTGGGTGTGAATTAGTGAACAATAAAGCATATTGGGGGTATTTTCAACAAAACCCATTTCTTCCTTTTGGCCCTGGAGATGCACAAGTATGTTAAACATGGAGGTTGGGTGCAAAAACAACAATGTTGGTGCAAGAACGAAGCTGTCAAAAAAACCTTCATTGGAAATATTAGTCTAAACTCCTTTTAATTCATTAGAAATAAAGGAAATAATAAATATTGATCAACATTTTACTCTTTAAGCTTGTTTAGGCATGTTATCTTTAAAAACATGGTCATATGCATAATAATTAGGTGTAAGGACAGGGTAAAATAAACAAAAAGGAGACCAAATAATAACACAAAAGATGGAAAATTAGTGAGCCAACGCTCCTCTCTTATTTCATGCATAAATAGATGGAAACCAAGAATGTTAGTCTCCACTTGGTCTAGTTGTCTTAGTTGAAGAAAACCCAACTAAGGAGAGCTCAACTTGTTCGCAGGGTGAGATTTCTTACAACACCCCTGGTGGGTCGCAACACCTCTTCACACATGCCCAACTGGTAAGTTTTCTCCATTGAAGGAATAGGCTTGGAATTTTTGGATCTGATGGCATCCACTGACTACCCCCTACTTCCTTACTCCTATGGGACTCGTTTGTTTTCTCAATGGGGTTAAGTGGGATGGAACAGATGGAAATTCATTCTGTTGCAACATATGGTGTAGCCAACTCAATTCTATGTGCACGTGACTCCCTTACTTTCCTAATAGAAAACCGAGGAACTGGAGGAACATAGTTATTTTTTGGTAGTGCATGTTGGGCCTTCAAGTACCAGTTGCGCGCCCCGCGTCACTGCTTGGCTATCCGCTGCCTTTCATAAGAACACATGTACCAATGTATATCGACATCTAGTTTGAATCTTTCCCTCATTGAATCTTCTACATCTTCCCACTTGCGGGGAGGTTCTCGATGCACTTCCCACCATTGCGCAGGTATGCTTATTAGCACTATATCAAGGGTGCAGACCCTATGGTGTTCGACAATGTGTTGCATCCATGTAATAAATGCATCCACCGGATTGGACCCATCGAATTGGTAGGATCCAAACTCTTCTTTGCACACCTCAATGGTAATACATGTGCACCTTCTTGTTGAAACTTCATAAATCTTGTTCTGCCACCTTTCCATGGAGACATATGAATCATTATCATATGACTTCACTCTCCTCCAACTCAATTCCCAATCTGTTGTGGGATTGACATAATCTTCCCTGCACCCCGTGATTTTGTAGATATTCTCAATAACAGAGCTCTGTGCAATCTCATGTAACAACTCATTGTACTCGTCCCCTTCATTGGGATCTAAGAGTGAAATCACGTGCAGGGTGTCACTCTCAAATGACATATGCCGCTTCTTCAAATTCAACACCACATTGATGTCAAAGGTCCAAACGATACCAGGTAAGGAAAGGTAGGGATCTGAATCATCCATAATCTCTATCACTTTAAAGTCATCCTTCATCTTCACCCCTTCTATGTTCACTTCAACTTGCTCCAATCAATCTATAGGATATATTCTATATTGATTTTCCAACCTCAACTGAATGGCTGACCAAACCAAATTTGGTTTACCCATCAATTCCCATAACTTCTTTGGTAGGATTTTCACATCGAAACCCAGATCCAACATGACTCCATCCATTTCATAACTCCCAAGTTTAGTTTTCATATTGAATTCTCTTCCTATGCGCTTTTGCTTACTAGCCTGGAACATATCCCTTTCTGGTAGGAGGTATGGTATATCTCTCTTCGTCCTGTCCTTCCCCATGCAAGTTGCTAACATTTGTGTTAACTTTCGTGCAACATCAAGATCATTTAACAATCTCAAACAACAATGTAAGAAGTTACTTACTTGATCCTCAGTCTCTATTTCATGACCCAAGTTGCGCAGTGCTTCTTCACATGCCATGAGCTTCAACTGCTCATGCACCTATTCCTCGATTTCACTTTGTTTGACGCGTCACAACTCCTCTTTCATGTGCACTTCTTCCAACGACCTATGTATCGGGCATTGTATTTCTTCGCACATGTGAGCTTCCTCCGACAACCTTTGTGTGGACCGTTGTAATTCTTCACAGGTGCAAGCCTCTTCCAGCAACCTCTATGTCACTCGTCGCACTTCCTCCCGAATCCAGACCTCTTTAAGCGATCATTGTGTCACGCGCTGCAACTCTTCTCGTGCTCTTTCTTCCTCCATGGCCCTCTACATGTTGTGCAAAAAATTCTTTTGTTGGGCATCATCAAACTTAGGAGGGGTTGCATCACCTTTCTTATCTTCCACTATGGCCTTTGACCTGAGCTTTCACCATGCTCAAAGTCTATTGTCGTCTTTTCTCTGCCTCAGGTTATCATCTGGATATCCACTGCATCATCCTTTTTCTAATTCCCATGCGGCTCCACATGCACCATGTTGAAATGTACCTTCTTCTCTTCCCATTTCTTTAGCATGTTGGGACAATACTCTATAACATTCTCAAGATTGTAGCAGTACCCACAGATAGCACGTAATTTGGTACAAAATATTGACATGTGGCCTATCTCTCCATAGTTAAAACAAGTGGATGGTCTACCTCCCCCCCCTCCATATCCTCATCCTCTTCCTCATCCATATCTGCCTATGGAATCTCCTTGATAAACACCTCTCTCATCATTGCCGCGGTCACCACCCTTTTGTTCCTCTTGAACCTATAATACATCGTTGGTATGATATTGCAACAATTGGAGTGACTGAAAGTTGTTCACGTCATGTCCTACAAACTTGAATAATTCACATAACGGAGTATGATGCATCTTCTAATACTTCTCCAACGTTGGGAAGTAGGGTGGTACATGGCCCCATTGTCTCTACAAACTTAGCACCATTCCACTTAAGGCTCAACTAGAAATGGACTCGGTGCACCCATCACTACATAATTTCCAAGTACAAGACACGCATCTCTACGATGCCCCTCAAACCAACATGTGGTACACCATACGTGCTTGCACGTAATTTTTTTTTTTCCCATATCTTGTAATTTTTTTTTTTCCCATATCATCAGGTTGGCTTGCTAAGAATGTACATGTTCCAATCTTGTCGATGTCTCACCTGCTCTTGGTGTAGCCTCCAAGCGCATTGCAATTTCCACCGCTTTTTCCTAAGTAGTTACCTTTTGTTGGATGAGAGGAACTCGAATATGAGGAAGTAAACCGTCAATGAACCATTCTCTATGTTGCACATCCTGGATCTGGAACGTCGACCTATCCAAAAAAATCTTGAACCATTGGTCATAATCCCACACAATTTCTCTTGGTTTCTACCTAATCTCCTTGATCTTCATAATACATTGAGAATCTGACTTAGACTTTTGAAATTCCTTAACCAAATCTCGCTTGATCTATGTCAGGGACCTTTTCTATCTCGTTGGTGCAATGGCTTTGTACTTCATATACCACATCAGGGATCTCTCCCTAAATGTGGTCTCCAACTGCACAATCTTCGATGCCTCATCTGTGAACCTCTTCACAGGCCATATCACCTCACATGTGAATCATTGTTGCCCTGAATCGTCTATACACATTCCATGGAACACGGGTAACCTCATGGTATTATCCCAATTCACCATCCTCAGTCTTGAAATCTTTCCTCTGACCTGACTATTGGGTATATGGGATCTCGATACCGATACTTTT
This sequence comes from Picea sitchensis, assembly GCA_010110895.2. Classification (NCBI taxonomy): domain Eukaryota; kingdom Viridiplantae; phylum Streptophyta; class Pinopsida; order Pinales; family Pinaceae; genus Picea; species Picea sitchensis. The sequence goes on from SNQJ01S0003188.1 coordinate 187,803, forward strand.
CATGGCAAAGTAGCATTGACTTTATCTTCTTCTTCACTCTTCGCTTCCATTCTCTCTTATCCTACTCTTGCTTCTACTCCAACTGCCTCATTGTTTGTTGTTCTTTCTTCTTGGTTACAAATGTGCAATGGGGGTGGTTCAAAGGGGGGGTAACTCCATCTCCTAAAATTTCTTGTGAGGTAACCCAAATATTTTCCTACCTGTAGCCATGCAAGACCATCCACTATTGTCAACTATTCTCCCCCACTAATAGGGGATCCTCCATCTTCCTCTCATGCTTCTATGTCTTTGCTCTACACTTCATCTTCCTTCTAAGTTACGACACTCTGCAACAACCAAGGGGTTCAAACTTCATCTTGTGGGCCCCTACTACCACTACTACTGGTATCCCTAATGGATACCCTACTCTCAATTCCATGCCTCTTTGTGGGCCTATCCTCATTTGTTCTCCTCTCTAGCATAACACACTCTTTTTCACTTCCTCCTAGTGTGGTCTCCTTCCTCTTCATTCTAGGCCTGACCCCTCAATCGTGCAACCATTTTTAATTTCCTTTTGTTTCTCTATTCCACTCTCCTCCTTGACTCAACTCTTCTTTCGTACCTTTCATCTCTCTTTCTCTCCTCTGCTATTCTATGTCCATCCTATTCCTCACCTCATTTTAAAAACCTCTGGATCCATCTCCTCTTTCACTTTTCCCCCATCTTTTCATACACCCCCCCCCAACGCTAGGTGATTCTACTCAGCCATCCTGTCAGAATCCATGCACATCAACCCCTTCTCCATGAACAACATTTTTATCTCAAGTGGGATTTATTCTAATATCCTTCTTCTAAGACCTTCCTCAAACTTTCTTTTAGCTTCACTGAAAGAATCAGTGTATTCAACAAAAAAATCAATTATATACCCTTCCTTCAATCGAGAAAACTAGAAATCAATGGCTCGAGTCCACTTGTTGTCCAATGCTTTCAACCTATCGATCGAGAATTGATCCCAGAACAATGGTTTTTGTAGTCAAAAGAAGTATTAGTAGCAATCCGCCTCTTCATCCATTCATAAAATAGACAGGGAAATTCAACAAAGGCAAGTTCATGCATATCAGAGTAGAGATACATGTCCTTCCATCGCTTCACATTAATATTTAGACCTTGATTTTCCTGTTGATAAAACTCATCTTCCTTTAGAGTCAACCAATCTTGAATTTCTTCCCAAGATGGGTACCACCTGATTATTTTCCTTCATCACTCAATACATAACCTTCAGGTCCCAACAGCATAACCATTTTTTTTCTCATTCCACGATTGTGTGTGTCTTTCTTAACGCCAAGAGGTTGAATACCTAGGGTTCATCCAAATTTGACTGAAAAAAACCCCAAGGCATTGTCGTATCAATCCTTAGACAAAGACTAAAGAAGGCCTCACCTGAGACGCCATGAGGATCATAAATACCATATGGTCTTGTTTTGATGATGATGAAGGATTAATTACACAAAGTTTCATCCCGATTTTCATTCATACAATCCATTGAAACCTACTTAACTCTAGCAATATACAACAACAATACACACACATATCATATTCACACATGAGTAACACATCATAAGACCAGAATCATTATAGCTTTATTATCTTCATTCCATCACCACAAACATATATCAAACAACCCATACATTAACAGCCACAAAACCTTTCTTTATTATACATTTTCCCATTGTTACATTTCACAGTGTCATGCGTGTTCTTTAAACTCTGAAAATGTGATAGACTAGGACTTACAATCACGTACATTACAAAGCATATGCTCAGAGTGAAATCAATAACACCAATACAACCATCACAACAACAACCAACTGACTAATAAGTTAACTATCTTTCTATTGTTGTTGCTCCCTCTTATTTGTTTCTCGACTCTGGCACTCTGTTGTTTTTAGTTCTGCCCCACTCGCTCCTATAACTACCACTACTGCGCACTTTTGTCACCCACATGCATTCCACATTGCCTCCTTGGAATTGTGGAAATCTCAACTGCATGTCCATCTCATCTTCTTTCTTCTCCACATTCCCTTGTGTTGCTTGTAGTAATCATTCGAGGAGATTTCCCAAACATTATTTTCTTGATTATGGCATGCATCCAATGTCTTCTTGATTCCTGGAATACATCACAAAACTCAGACCGGGACACATTGGTAGAACTCAAACTGGTGTGCATTCACAAATATTGATCTAACATGCACGCCTCTTATCACCCTTCGCGCAACTGCTTGAGCACACGTAAAACTAAGATAGGCATGCACAACTTCGTTTGTGTGTGCACGATATTTACCAAAATATTTGGGTGCAAACAAGTATGTATGTTTGTATTCTTTTTAATTAGTAAGGGTGACCGCCCTCCTTTATCTTCTTTCAGACCATGGGAGCCTATATTTTTGGGGTTTGATTCATGCTTTGGGATTCCGATTGGTGTTTCTCCTTCTCATTCCAAGGGACTCTCCATTCCTTTGTCTCAATTATATATGAATTTGGAAAGAGTTATGTTGTGTGAGAGCACCATCGCTTGTTTAGTGAATGGAACCAACAATCTTTTGGTTTCCTAAAGCTGGAAGGTGTTGAGCTCAAAGCAAATTTCAGGTTTTGGGATCTCATTTTCCATCCTCGTTCCTTCTTCCGATAGATTATTGTGATATATACTTGAATTTTCTATGAATTTGTTGAGGTTTTTCTTGTTGGGCATATTTGAGCCTAGTGTGATTCCTCACTGGGTACCCCAGAGTCTGCAAGTGAAAACTAGGCTCTAGGTAGAGAGAAGAACAAAGTACCTATAAGTGGTTTGGAGTCTCTGCTATCACATATTCATGATGGATTATCTGGAATTGAAGGAGATCAAGAGTGTGTTACGAAACCATGAAGAGTCCATTCAGGCTAACAGAACTTCAATTTTTATATCCACAACAAAAATGCATGAAAATGAACAACATGTTGTTACCTAGGTAGAAACAACCATGGGCACACTTATCCAATAGAAACATCAGATAGTTATTTTGGAGGCCAAATGCAATATTCTTTATAACATGGTTATTAATGTGAGTAAGGGACATCGATTTGGGGCCTCAAATCATGTGCAGTTAGTAAATTCAAATTATGGAGGACTAAAGGAAGAGGAGATAATGCATCATCTCATCAAAGTATGGAAATTGTAAAACTGAATTTGGACCCAGTGAAAACAATGATGGAAGAATAAGCTATTCAACATGCATTTTGCTAAGTTATGTGTTTCATAAATTCATTAGAATTTTATCTTTATTTTTAGRAATATAACCACTCAAAAGCACTAGAATTTTTTGCCAATGGATATAATTAACCTCTATTWTAGGCTGGCRGACAATATGCATTTTCGTTTTTATATGAAAACTCTGAAACAAATCTAGATGTAACTCCTTTGTAGCTCTACAGTAGTTTTTTTTATTAATATAAAATCTCTTAGTTATGGTTAAAAGAAMAGATTGAAGGGGGGTTTTATCTAAACCCATTTATGAGGAGCAATTCAAATWCTTAAACTACAAACAATKCATGATGCCATTGGATTTTCTCAGGAAGCACTGCATTTGATCAAGTCCAAGAAGGGATAAGCAATCATCATTGACTTATGCCTATCCAAATCCCATCACTGTGTGAGTTGGTTGTTCCTTTAGTTGATTATTATACACATTATTCTGTGTGCTCCCTTAGCTAATTGGATTATGGGGTGCCTTAAATATAATTCATTTATAGTGCTTATCAAGGGTTCCACTTCTAATTTATCCAAGCAATCTAGAGACCTTGTTTCTCCTTAGATTGTTTCTGGTAGAAGAACAATGTCAARTCACCCTATGGAGGAAAAATACCTCGCTTAATTAGGTTTATTGAAAGAATACAACAACTAGAGGGAGTAACCCTCAAATATGTATGTTGTTTTAATTTAGATTMTCTTCAATAAAATTGAAGAAGTTTTGAACTTTKCTATAAAACAAAACTTATACTAAAGTTTAATACAAGAATGAAGAGAGATTGAGGTTTAATAGTTATTCTCATTTTTTGAGGGAACCGTATTCCTATTCAATCAACTTTTATGAAATGTGAAAGAAGTTGAAGGAAGAAAAGAAAGAACACAATCTTCTTTAAAACAATATTACTTGAGGTAAATATTGTTTCAAGATAACATGTATATTCATAATAAAAAATTATTAATATTTGAATTGGAAAACATATGAACACGGAAAGTAATGTTACAAACATAAGCTTTCATAAAAAATTCCATGCATATTCATAATCATCTTCCATTTCAAAATAATCTAGTAATAAATACTATGAACCATGAAGTGTGAAATAAAATATGTTACTAACTCAGTGTTCAATATAATCAACCATAATTGCAAGATTCATCATGTGAAAAACTTTACAGGTGACTACTGATATATTAGAAATATTGATAAATGCAACGATACTTTTTTTGAGATTTAATCTCTAAAAGAAATTCATCTTGCTTCAAAATCAGCAGTCTTTGTGGAAATATTTAAGACAAATAAAAAAATTGCACATACAATATTGTTTGTCGAACAAGGGATGAATCCTCTGAAAACACGAAAAGACCATGAAAACCCTGAAAAACTTAAATTAATTCTCTATTTTAAGAAACCAAAAGGGTGGGAAAAAAAAAATTCTCCCCAGTCCAATAATCAATACCCTCCTCTACCTTTTCCAAGCTTTCATCTTTTTGTACCTCAACCGTAATTTGTTTGAATAACAGTTTCCAAAAATAGTAGATCATGCAACTCAATATTACTAGGAAACAATTATTATTTCCTTATAACATGCTTAGAATATTAAAAATATGTCCATCCAGTCATGTAGTCTTTTTTTTCCTATGCAGGGGTTGAGGTGATTTTTGGGTTGTTATATTC
>SNQJ01S0003188.1:193693-213248 GCA_010110895.2 Picea sitchensis
TGGTAAACAACTTGTTCCTTCGGAAGAAACTGTATCTTATGAGGATGAGTGATGAGAGCTCAATAACAAAGAACCTGAATGCATTCAATATCATAATAAGATAGTTATTGTTTGTGGATATTAAAATCACCGAGGAGGATAAATTTATTATCTTGTCATGTCCTTTTCCAGACTCCTAGAATAACTTAGTTGTGGTTATAGGGAGCAATTTGACCACATTAACACTTGAAGATGTGGTTGCACCTTTACTATCGAAATAAATGAGAGGAGATGCCTTGATGGTGAGAGGTAGATTGGTCGACATAGATAAAGGAAAATTATCTGGTAGAAAGTCTAAGTTGAAAGGTAAATCTAAACCCATGTTTCAGTCGACAAGAAGATGTTGGAAATGCAGTAAAGTTGGGCACTACAAGAGAGACTGCAAGTTGAAGGAGACTGAGATCAGTTGAGGATATGAGGAGAAGCAATCGACTAAGAGAAATAATACTCTAGATAAAGGAGGCGATATGTATCTGGCATCGACCAATACACAACCATATCATGGTGTTTAGTTGTTCGGCTCAGGTGCATCCTTCCATATGATACCTCATAGAGAATGGTTTTGTGAATATGAGATATATCAAGAGGGAGATGTATTCTTGGGGGATGAATCGACAACCAAAATTGTCGAATGAGGAAGAGTCTGACTAATACTGCAATATGGGAGGAGAGGGACCATTCTAGGTGTGCTACATATTCGTGGTTTGGAAATAAATCTGATATATGTTAGCAAAATGAGTGATGTAGACGTGCACACTTTTCTTCAAAAGGACATGAGAAAAATAGTCAAGGGAGAGATGGTCTTAATGAGAGGAGTTCGGATTGGAACCCTATACAAGTTGTTAGGGAATGTAGACTCGACTGGATGTAATAAAATTATTGTTCCTAAAGTTGGCTTGACTCCGACTTGTCTCAACTCAACTCGGGATAACTCGATACAAGCCTAATCAAATGTTCTTAATCAGGTCGACCTGACCATGTTATAGCACTAGAGTATGGGACATATTGGAAAAAAAGGACTTTGAGGTATGCACAATAAAGGTATGGTCGAAGGTTTTCCTGATATTAATTTGGAAGTCAATTTTTTGTGAACATTTCATTTATGGAAAACAAAATCGGGTGAGATTCCCATCTGGAGCTACAAGGGAAAAAGGGATTCTAGATTTAATACATGGTGACCTGTTTGGACCTATATCAGTCCCTTCACTAGGAGGATATATATATTATGTTTCCTTCATAGATGATTTTTCCAAGAAGGCATGGCTATATTTCCTAAGGAATAAATCAGAGGTTTTTGAGAAATTCAAAGAGTTTAAATCTCTTGTGAAAAACCAGACAGATAAGAAGATCAAGGTGATGAGAACTAACGATAGAGGTGAATTCTATGAAAATGATTTTGAGCAATTCTGCAAGAAGTGTGGCATAGCACACAAAAATACCACACCATATACCCCACAAAAAAATGGAGTTGTTGAAGAATGAACAAGATGTTGATGGATAAGGAAATGAGCATTCTTAGTGGTGGTGGTCTCACACAAGAATTATGGGCAGAGTCAGTCGATATTGCAAAACATTTGGTAAATAAGTATCCTTCATCAAGTCTAGTCGAATAGAATCCACATGAGGTATGGTTTGGTAAAACTCCTTCACTTTCACATCTCAGAGTCTTTGGCTATGATGCATTTGTGCATATTCCCAAGGAAAAGAGGAACAATCTAGACAATAAGGCAATCAAGTCTATTTTCATCGGCTACAAGGATGGAATGAAAGGGTATAAGCTATGGGATCCGTTGTTGAGGAAAACAATGTATAGTTGAGATGTGATCTTCAGGGAAGTCAAATAAACTTCCAATTCTGAAGAGGTTCAAATGGAGAAAGAACCAGGGAAGCTAGTGTTTGAACTAAGGAATGAATAACATGATCCAGATGAGTTGACTTAATTAGATGAAGAGGTGGAACAACTGAATCTGGTTGTAAGGAGGTCAAAACAAGTAAGGAACCCAACTGAAAGGTACAACATGCTTGATTTTCGTGATGCATTTGTGTTATCTTCCATTGATGAGGATCCCAAGTCATTCATGGAGGCATTTGACTCGAAATAGGGTAAACTATGGAAGGACACCATGGTCGAAGAAATTGAATTCTTGCACAATAATGATACACGGGATTTGGTAGAACTACCTAATGGAAGGAAACTTGTCGATAGCAAGTGGGTGTTTAATAAAAAATTGAACGCAACAGGGCAAGTCGAGAAATTCAAATTTTAACTGGTAGCGAAAGGATATTCCCAAGTTGAGGGAGTCGACTTCGGTGATATTTTTTCCCATGTTGAAAAATTAACTTTTATTAGAGTACTAATGACTATGAATACAACATTTGATCTTGAGATAGATAAAATGTATGTGAAGATATCATTCCTAAATGGGGACCTAGAAGAATAAATCTACATGAAACAACCTGAAGGATTTTAAATAAGGGAAAGAAAGAACCGATGTGCAAGTTGAAAAGATCCCTTTATGGTATAAAACAGTCACAAATGATGTGGTACCAGNATATCATTCCTAAATGGGGACCTAGAAGAATAAATCTACATGAAACAACCTGAAGGATTTTAAATAAGGGAAAGAAAGAACCGATGTGCAAGTTGAAAAGATCCCTTTATGGTATAAAACAGTCACAAATGATGTGGTACCAGAAGTTTGATACATGCATCCTTAGTTTGGGATTTGTGAGAAGAAAGGATGATAATTGCTTATATTCCAAGGAAGAAGATGAGTGTTTCATATATGTAGTGTTGTATGTCGACGACATGTTGATGGTTGGAAACAACATAGATTTTATAAAGGAGGTAAAGAGGAAGTTATCCTCCAAGTTCGATATGAAGGATCTTGGTGCAGTGAACTTTATTCTAGGAATGGAGATCAAGAGAGATCAGGCAGTTAGAAATATTTAGTTAAATCAGAGGAGGTATATTGAAACAATATTGAAGCATTTCAACATTCAGGATTGCAAACCAGTCAAGGTATCAATTTCTGTGGTATCAAAACTAATTGTTGAACAATTTCCAAAGAAATAGGAAGAAATAGAGGACATGGAACATGTTCTCTATGCTAGTGTTGTTGGTAGTATAATTTATGTGATGGTCTGCACTCGACCAAATATTGCTCATGCATACTAAGAAAATACATGTCGACACCTAGAAAAGAGCATTGAACAATTGTCAAGACAGTGTCCAGGTACTTGTGTGGCACAACAAAATATGCTATTTGTTACCAAGGGAGGCATGAATCTCACATGAAAGTGAATGTACATGTCTTTGTCTACATTGACTGGGTTGGAGATGTAATACCCCCTTTCTAAACCCATGATTATATGTATTTAATTATAATTAATGATTTCCCTACAATGGCATGTAAATATTGTAAATGTATTATTGCTTAATTGAAAATGCCAAAAGTTGACTGTGGGGTGGAGCCTTAAAATCATTGGCCATGATACCACGAGAGGGATCAATGAAGGGGTAAAGAAAGGGGATCAGGTGTAAATATCCCAAGCCACCTTGATGAAAAATGTGGAGGAAATAACCATATTTCCTCTATCTTGTAACTGAAGAAAAACAATTAATGAGAATGGGGTTGGTAGTTGGAAAACCAACCACCCCAAATGAATCTAGGTATCAGAGGTTTGGATAGGACAAAAAAAGTTTTCAGCCAAAGGTACCCCTAGAGTACCATCACCTCATTTTCCTAGTTGACCCTCACGAGTTCCTTCTGACAAAATAAAGAAGGACAATTCGAGAAACTTCTAGGGGGGTGTGTGTGCAAGTAATGTCATGAGAGTGTGCAAGAGAGACATGAGGGAGGACTTGGAGTTCATAAGTTTTGGAAATTTTTTGAAAACCCATGGAATAGAGAATGTAAGAACCAGCAACAGACATCATGGAGGCATGATGTGTAGATGCAGTTGAAAAGTGGTGTAATATGGCCTAAGCAAGAGACCATGCTGGCGAGAGAGTAAACTTGTGCAGTAGAAGAAAACACTTGTGTGGAGAAAAGGACACTCCAAGGTGTAGATATGAGAAAATAATATCTTGGAAGTGTGCTCCGGAGGAGAATGATCGAGTTGGAATAGATAAGACCCCATAATTTTCTTGATTGGAGCAAGAGAGGGTTGTAGGCTTGATGTTGGTTGGAATAAAACTAGTACTAGAAGGAGAGGGCACTGAGGGACAATAAAGTTATGAAGGGAATCTCTTGTGCAGAGGATATCCAATTGGTAAGGAATCTAATAAACCATGTGGAGGCCATGAGTTCGGTAGGAAAAGGGGGAGACTTCTGTTGTTTCCATAAGAATGGAGGAGAGTGACCTCTTGTGTTATTTACTTGACGTGGTGAGTCAACAATGAGAGAATCCCCTGGTGGTATCATGGCCTAGCATGACGGTGGCATGTTGCCGAAGTTACCGAGCAAGAAGAGCCTATGTTTGGGTGGAAAGGCATTCACCCATAGTCATTTGGTTGGTTACAACTTGAAATAGATAAGTATTTATATACTTTGTGTAAATGGATTTAAATAAATGGTTAGATACTTGTATTTGTATTAAGAATGTGCATGCCTGATTTGTGGAATTGATACTTGTTTCATTGGCTAGTCTTTATGCAAAGGAAATGACTAAGCCACATGAACGACTGATCCTTGTGAATGCATTCATGACTAGATAAACATGTATAATTGGAATTAGTTCCTTGTAATAACTTGCCATCCTTTTATGTTGTGTAATGTGTATTTTGGCATGCCTAAATAATCAACATAATTGTATGAAAGTGAGTAAGAACCTGTTGGTAAAATGAAATGTTGTAAGTCTAGGTTAGCCCTATGTGTTGGAGGTTAGAGAGGGTCGTCAAATTATAAGTGTTCCCCGTTTCAGAGAAATCAAGGTTTGCGAGAGTCGACGCTTTCATTGGAGGCATAAGAGCCTAAGGGAACTGAGACAATAACCTGATAGAAAGATGCAGTGCAAGATCATAGGACTACTAAGTCCAAACTTAAACCATAACCCACTTAAGTGCTCGTGATAACTAGCAAGACTCGGGAGTTATTGTATCGGTGAAGGAATTGAATGATAGTCTTCTGATAATACTAGACGTTTGGGAACCAGGAGAAGGTGTCAGGGAATCAAGATTATGAACCCCCGAAGTATCGGGAGATCATGTGGGGTAGGCCTTGTCAAATGGTCGAAACATGATACCGAGTAGGTTAAGGTTCCCACAGGTGGATTCCACCCCTCCCCGTTGTAAACGAGAGAAAAGGTGATGTCATGATGACGTGGTGTGCCAACATGGTAGCCATGTTGTCACGTGGAGTGACACTTGTCAATCTCTGATTGGTGGGTGAGTCTAGGTGAGACCTTTGATGAGTGAGAAAAATTTGGATGGGTGCTCTTGATTTTCAACCGTTGGATCTGAAGGTGGACAGATTTCCACTGTTGATCCCTATCATGAGATGTTAACCGGACCTTGGACTACCGTGGACTATTTGCAAGAAATTTTTAAAGAAGCTCAATGCCCTGATGAGTCGGTGGGTCGAGGATCTGGATCAGATTTCTTCTCCCTTACCTCAAGAATTTTGTGAACGAAGGGGGGGGATCACCACGTTAAAGTGACGTTGACATGGAACTTCCTTCCAACTGGGCAGACAGGGTGTCCCAGGGGTGACACTTGTCAGTGTCTAGCTCACAAATGATTGAGTGTGGGCCCTGTCATGCCCAAGCCATGTATCATATCCTTGAATTGTAAGCATTCAGATCCGAACATTGAGTGATATTGGTCGTCGATCTGGTGTCCAATCTCATGAGGGAGTCCAACGCCCATAGTATCAGAGTACTGGAACCCTGGGAGATGGTTGTGTGTGGTTTTCATTTGGGAGCGCCACAATATTCCGGTGAGTTGATGCCCCGAGACATCGGGTAATGGGGAAGCTTGATAGAAGGTGTGAGGTTCTACTGAGGTCGATGCCCTAGTGGCCTGGTATCTCGATAGGTAATGGTTCCCATGGAAAAGTTCCACCCTTTCCCGTAAGGTTTTGCGTAGAGAGAGTGACGTCGGGAAGACATTAGATGATGTCATCTAGCCAATGTGTCATGGACAGGTGTCAGCGCCCTGTCGGGTTAACCCTGGGAAAAATGATGACGTGTACAATCATGTTAGTCCACGTGGGAGGACCATGTGTCACACGGTGGTAGTGCCATGTGTCATGCTGATTTGGCCTATTTGGGAAGAGATCTATGGAAAACAAATTGGTTCCATGTGTCGAGTAGTACGAGTGCCACATGCCATGCCAAGTGGGAGAAAATGACAAGGCCACTTGTCATGACAGGCGACCAGTTGTGGAAGCACCGCATGTTTGAAGTGCTAGTTAGGACATCGGATCGAGCGTTGGAGTCACTGGGAGATAAAGCTTTGGTTTCCCAAGGGTCAATGTCTCGATGCCCCGGTGGGTCGATATTCTCGATGATCGATACCCATGCATGCTGACTACCAAAGGTATGATAGATGGAGTGGTCGGATACATATTAGCTAGGGGGGTGATAAGCCGAGGGCCCAATGCTAGGTATCAATGCCATGCCAGCAGCCATGTCAATACTGAATGGTGACGTGTCATGTCTTGTTAAGGCCACATGGAATAGAAAGTGTTGTGGATGCCACGTGGCTTTAAGGAGACCTTTTTCCAATGAAGGCCCCAAAACTTTAAAAGGTCATAACGTTCGATCTAGAGCTTAGTTTTGAGAAAAAATTTAGTTGTTGGAAGGCTCTCGACAAAAAAAACACGATGATGCCCTCGAAAATAGGTTTAGAGATGACTTAGGATAAGGGAAATTTGTGTACCCCATTTCCTTAGAATGTACGTAGTGGGTTGGGTGTCTTATAGAGTGTTATTAGAAAAGAGTTCAAACACTAGGCCTGGATGGGCTAGAGATCAGTCACGGGATTGGTATATCAAGGATAAGATGAGCCAATTGGAAAAGTTTCTCTATGTTAAAAAAAAAAAAAAAGGAAAAGAAAAAAAATTGTTTTTTATCTGCACTAGTTGCTTAAGAAGAAAGACTACAGATTTGAAATTTTCTTTTAAAATTTCTTGCAGCAATAAATTTACATGCTGATATGCAACATGAAAATTATGTTGTTTCTTTGGTGAGAATGATAGATATTCCTATAGGAGATGGAATATGTTGGGAGATAATAATAGTAAGACCTGAATATGAATGGAATAATTTTGTTATAGGGCTACCTAAGCTCAGAGAATGGATCAGTTGAGTTGTTTTATTTGAGTATAAAGATGTCTATTTGCTTGGACAGACAAAGTCTCTTACATGCATGATGGTTTTTTATATAAGGGATAAGACCCTTATGGAAATATTCCTTGTGGATTAAATTAACTAAGTATGGAATTGATAGAATCCTTAGCAGTAATAATTGTTGCTTAAATAAAAGATCGATTCATGTATGTGTAACTCCTCATGTATAGAGGAATGATGTAAAGTCATAAGGTTATCTTACTTGACCTATAATGAATGAAAATTATTACTGAGATAATCTATTTGAGCAAAGGAGGAAAGAGTCCTTTGGGTCGTTGCTAATCCTCATAAAAGGGGTAAAGTGATATGGGCACATGAGCAAGTTTATGAGCCCATTGTTGTATTAAAGAAAATATATGTGCCTAATAGCCTAAAGGAATGTCTATGCATATGAATGCAAGAGGCAGACAATTGGAATACATATGCGCTGAAGGAATGGGTAATATGCTTGGTGCAAAAGATATGTTGTAATGCATATGGAAATGAATGAGTATGTATATGACATTGAAATAGACTTATTATAACCTATGGTTGGATGTAAAATATGGTGTTGTCACAAATCATATGGGTAGTGATGATTTGATTATAACATAAAAGTTTAAAGCATGAGTGAGAATGTTGAGGATATTGATTGTTTACAACTTTATAAAGATAAGGCAAGGGAACAATAGGGTTCTGATCTAGGATCTAGTATAGAAAATGATGGGACATTCTCCTAAAGGATAATAGGTTAAATGATACCTAGATATGGATGATATCCATACATGCATGGATTAGTATGATTAAGCAACAATTAGAGGGGATCTAGGAAAGGACTTCCTCGATAAAGGTCTGTTGACTAAGGATGGATTGAGATTTAAAGAGAGACTAGAATTGTTAACTTGATGCCTTAGGTAGTGTTGTAACTACCTACTTACATTTTTTTGAGTTAAGGAATGCTTTTGTAAGCCGAAGGGAAAGAGTGATTTTTTTATGGTTATTTCCATGAAAAGAAGGCAACATAATTATGGGTATCCCTATGAGACTTGTCCTAAGAATGACTGTAAGGTCTCTACGAGGAATGATAGGGAAGTTTGAAATGTCCATGTGTGTGGATAACATTAGAAAAGGTGTAAGTTGTGGACCTGCATGCTTACATCCATATGTGTATATTTTTATATGCTTGAGTGCATGGGTTGAATGCAGTATAAGGTTGCCTGCTATGAATGCAGGTGAGAATAAGTGATATGTGAGGAAAGATTCATACTTGCCTGGATTGAAAATGCCATGGATGCATGGATGACCCTAAGTAGAAGATTCAGAATTGTCTTGTTTAAATAATAGCTTGAGGAAAGCGTACTTCATTCCTTAGAAGAAGCTGGTGTAAAACGTTGAAGGAGCAATGAGCAAGGATGCTCTGTTGCTATTATAGTAGGAAAAATGAATATGCCTCTGAAAACCACATTTAAATGATTGTGAACAATCATGAGTTAAATAATTTAAAATAAATATGTATATGAAATTGTAGAGTGTGCCTATGGTGGACACACAGTACGTTGAGGCATGTGGTTAACTGTAGGAAAGCATAGTTTGAAAGCAAGTTGATAACATAAAGATACATGTATGAATGTGTATTTGGAATGCATCATAAGAGTGCATGCTTATATTCCTTATGTAATATTGAGTAGAAATATGAAATGATAAAACTGAGGCTAACTCAAGATTGAGGTCATTTCAAATAAGTAATGGAAATGCAATGAGGAAGTTGCACGCTGAGATAGTTCCAGGTGAGGGAACTATATGAAAATTTTGTCAAGAGAATAGAGTTATAACCTTAATGATTGTTGAGAATTAGACAATGGACTACAAATTCTATTTGTACAAGAATCTTGGATTACATTTTAAAATATCATGCTCAAATGAAAGATATGCAAATGAATGTTGACCAACCTGATTTCTCTTTGGTGAATGTGCATAATGCACTAGTTCATAATTTGTGAGCCAATTCTTACTGCTATAAGTATCATGTTACATCCAGGAAAAATCAAGATAAAAATTGGTTGAAACTGCTTAAGGAATAGAGCAAGAAAATCCTAAAAGGGATAGATTGCAGAAGCAAATAAGGAGAAAAGGAGGAACACTTTTTCTTACTAAAAAACACTTATTTGTTTAATAGAGTTGTGTACTTAAATGAACAACTGTAAAACTCAAGGAAAACAAATTGATAAATATGTTTTAATGAATAGTCTTGGTTGAGCCATGTTAATTAAAGACATAAAGGCCTTGGGAACAGTTCATTTAAGCTAAAAATTCCAGATTGTGTAGGAGGAGTTGGAAAAAGGGAAGATCCCCTTAATTCTTTTCTTGTTGACTAATGTGTTTCTCTGGGATGAGAAAATTGATATGTTGTTATCTAGAAATGCATAGTACATAAGAATAATGATGGTTGGATGATTGAAGAGACAACTAAAATATTTTATGGTTGCACTAGTGAGCACATTGAGGATAATGTGGTAAATTTCACATAGATATGTCAGGACATATCTGAAAATGTTTTTGTTGAACTAAATGCTATGATATATGAATTTTGATTTTACATGACAATTGATATAACTTTAAATGTGATAATGTTTGTTATGTGTAGGAACATATTGAAGATGTTGGGGAAGAAAACTACTGATGCAACTCCCCCTTCCCTCCTGGGGATTTTGCGACCTCCTGGTCTTGGATCTTCCATTTTATCAAGCCGAATTATCTCTTTGGGCCTTCAACAAGCCATGAACAATGACACACATAGGTCCCCTTGATGTTACCTGCAGGTTCGATTTACCCGCAACCCTGTTCTCTAGCGCTTTCGGCAACACCAACCTTGTGAGTGCTATCCTCGCGCTAGACTCTTCCTCGTATGTGACCACGGGCTGTGACCATGGGTCAGCTCCTTCACAACTTAGGGATTCAGAAATATCGCAACCTTTGTCTTTGGTTCCTTCCGAAATGCTTTCCTCAGAATGCGCGGATCTTTGTCATGTGTCTCCATGGATCTGAAGGTGCAGATGTACTTCAGGTTTCGCGACTTCGTGATATTTCACCTACTCCACATGTAATTTCTTCGAACCTCTACCTCCCAGATTTCTTAATCTGCTGCCACATATCCTCCATGCAATCGACGACTAGGATTCGATTCGTGACTTCGGCGATTCAGATTCTCAAAAACTTTGAACACTCCAAACTATGAAGAGTCGAAATGATTCACGACTAACCTCCGTGCAATTTTTCCCAGATCTGACGGTCTGGAATGATCTCGATCCATCCTAGACAGATCTAGCTCGTTAATTTTGGGAAACCTTAAAGGCCTCCTCCCTTTGAATATTTCTCATTGCTCTCCCTCATGAACTTTGTTCTTTCTTGAACCTTTTCCTCCTTAGAGTGCTCTCTCCGGCACTTAGTTAAATTTAATCTTGTGCATGCCTTGCAACATGTCTTCCTCCACAACTTAGCTTCTTTGTGGACAACTTTCACTACTCCTCCTAAGCTCCTGAGTCAGAAGACTCTGTCGCGCACTCCTTGTGGAAAATATGCACTCTCTGCATGAAAATCTCCAAGTTACCTCTCTTGGACTTGCTTCTTCCCAACACTCTGAACTTCTCAGAATGATTTCTCGATACTTGGCCCAATATCGACTCCACACACATTTACGACAAGCTTCCTCCAATCTTGACTTTGAAGGATGATTGTGCACTCCTTGCAACAGTCATTCCACGCTGTATTGTCCCCCTAAACAATATGACTCCGAATGTGTTTCGTTCTATGCACACCTCCAAACTATCTCTGCTAAGCTTTATGATTCAAAGCGGACTCTCTCACGCACACCTTGCAGACACTATGCACTCTTTGCACATATAAAGTTCACGGTATCTCTTCTGAGCTTATGAGTCAAAATAGACTCTGTCAGGCACACCTTGAGGACACAATGCACACTTGCACTTGCTCGTAGAAGAGAAACAATTGAAACTTATCTAAATATTCACAGATTCATACATTCAACCATGTAAAAGCATTCATAAACACAAGAATGAGCGAATAACAGAGAATTACAAATAAACAGAAATTATACCATTCATTCATTCAGATACACACAGTAACTGCAACACCAAACATTTGGAACAATGCTTCTTTGTTATATTCATTCAACTATTATATACATGGGTTCATAAAATGTTTCTCAATCTCCAATGGCTCTCAGCTCAACTACAATGGCAGCAACTATCAACAGCTGGAATGCCAGCAACCTCTTGCAGAGTAATGCAAGATTTTTACAAAGGGGTGTTCTTTGAGCCTTTCCCTCCAACTTCTCTAGAGCTATCATGCTCAGAATGTAAAGCATTCAACTACTAAGGTTTTATTACAATAAATATTTGTATTGTTGGATAAGATCAAACGCAGCCGAATATGTATTGCAATAATGTACATTAAAATAAATACATCCTCCAAAGCGTTCGGACGATAATCAACTCAAAATTAAAGAGATGTTCTTTAGTGCTATCCTTTCAAAATGTTATGTGATATGCCGCTGGAATTTTTAAAAGATTCGCTTCAAAATGGTATTGCTAGGCAGCAGGTTGTCCTCCACTCAGCACAGCCGACGATGATGCTCCGCATCATACTCATTTTGCGAAAAAGATTCCGGAATCCTGCAATCCCGTAGGCTCCTGTATTGACTTTCCATGCTTCTAGATTTTATAGCCGGTTACCAAAGTGACATCTTCCTTTTGGGTGTCCTTTCCGCTTTGCAAATGCTCAAATATGTTTTTTTTCTCTGGTCTTCTTACGATTAAGTCAATCCTACGATCTTCTCCATATCTGACTTCTACGCTTTCTGAGGGGCATCTTCTCTTTCATTGAGATCTCTTTACGATCTTACTTGATCCACGACTTCTCTGCTACAGGCATCTTCTCTTTCCATTGAATCTCTTTCTGATCTTATGATCCTTTGGTTCCATCTTACCTGTAAGGATACAGGTCTGCAATGTTGAATATGGGCGATATACCCACATCTTTTGGCAACCCTATCGCATAAGCATTCTCATCAAATTTTCTTAGGATCTTGCACGGTCCTATCTTCTTCAACTTTAGTTTATTATATGATCCTCTTGGGAACCTCTCCTTCCTGAAATGTGCTAGAACTTGATCTCCAACTTCAAATTGAAGTCTCCTCCTATGTTGATCAACTCTGCGTTTATATTCATTAATTGTTGCTCCTCTACAACTGCTCTTTGATCTGATTATGAAGCTCATGCATTTCTGCAGTGAAGTCTTCAGCTCCAGCGCTCCTAAATTCACTCTGCTCCAAATCTCTTAACTCTGACACTCCCCTTGGATTCATTCCATATACTATTTGAAATGGTCTCTTTACGATACTTCTGTTTACTGAATCATTGTATGCAAATTATGCTTGTGCTAGAATCTGATCCCACTGACTATGATGTTCAATGACCAAACTTCTCAGCAAATCTCCTAGACTCTGGTTCACCACCTCTGTCTATCCATCCGTTTGAGGGTGATATGAAAAACTAAAGGATAGTTTTGTTCCCAGTTTATTCCACAATTTCCTCCAGAAATGACCAACAAACTTGGTATCTCTGTCTGAGACAATACTCATGGGCAATCCATGAAGTCTCACAACTTCCTTGAAAAACAAGTTAGCAACGTCCATTGCATCACTGGTCTTCTGGCATGGAATAAAGTGTGACATTTTTGAAAATCTATCAATTACCACAAATATGGAATCACTTCCTCTTTGCGTCTTTGGAAATCCCAACATGAAATCCATGCTTATTGCATCACAAGGCCTCTCTGGAATAAGAAATGGTTGATACAACCCAGTATTTTGTCTCTTTCCCTTTGCATACTCACAGATATTACATATGTTCACAAACTTATTCACTTTTGCTCTCATGCCTAGCCAATAGTACGAACTGTTCAACTATGCAAATGTTTTTTCATGGTCGAAATGTCCGGCTAGACCTCCACTATGTTTTTCCTTGAACAAATTCTCTCTCATCGAGCACTTTGGTATGCACAACTGGCACCCTTTGAACAACAATCCATATTGAATCAGGTATTCTGTCCACCGACTTTTGTCTCTGAGCACAGGATTCACACATGCTTCATATGCCTCCTTAAAATCTGGACCATCACAATACATTTTCTTAAGGTGTTCAAACCCTAAGGTTTTCACTTGGAATTCCTGTAGAATCAAACATCTTCTACTCAATGAATCAACAACCTTGTTAGCATTACCAGAAATATGTTTAATGACAAAAGTGAAATTTTTCATAAACTCTATCCACTTAGCATGTCTTTGATTTAACTTCTCCTATCTAGTTATGAATTGTGAAGCATGATTATCGCTATACAAAACAAACTCTTTTGGAACAAGGTAGTGCCTCCATTTCTTCAAGGATTGAATTATGGCGTAAAACTCTTTATCATAAGATGAGTACTTCCTCTTAGTGTCATTCAGATTCTCACTGAAATATGCAACACGCCTATTATGTTGGCTCAAGACTGCTCCAATTGCAACTCCACTCGCATCACATCTCACTTGAAATGTCTTCCCGAAATCTGGCAAGACCAGAATCGGTTGTTCTCTTATCTTCTCCTTCAGTATATTGAAGCTTTTCTCAACCTCTTCTGTCCATTTAAAATACTTATGTATTTTCTTCACCGTATTCATCATCTGTGCACCGATCTCACTGAAATTTCTAATAAACTTCCGATAGAAACTCGCTAATCCATGGAAGCTTCTCACCTCAAATATACTCCTTAGCGACGACCATTCTCTGATTGTTCTCACCTTCTCAGGATCCATCTTCAATTCATTTGAAGAGATCACAAAACCCAAGTAAATGATTTGTGTCTTCATAAAAGAGGATTTCTTTAAGTTTATCAGTAACTTCTCCCACTGCAACCTCCTCATCACTAATGTTAAATGCCTCAAATGCTCTTCTTCAGTTTTACTGAAGACTAGTATATCATCCAGATATACAATCACAAACTTACCAATAAAATATTTCAACACTTCATTCATCAACCTCATAAAATTACTTGGGGCATCTGTTAAGCCAAACGACATAACAATCCATTCATACAATCCCTCAATTGTCTTGAAGGTTGTTTTCCACTCATCACCTTCTCTCATCCTTATCTAGTGATATCCACTTTTCAAATCTATCTTTGAAAAATAGTTCACTCCACTTAAACAATCCATTAAGTCACCCATCCTTGGTAATGGAAATAAGTACCTAATGGTGATCTTGTTTATGGCTCTTGAGTCTGTACACATTCTCCATCCTCCATCCTTCTTCGGACTCAAAACAGTTGGTACTACACATGGAATCAAGCTTTCTCTAACCAAACCGTTGTCTAAAAAATCTTGAACTTGTCTCTTTACCTCTTCATTCTCTTGAGGTGTCAATTTGTACGTTGCTTTATTCGGTAGACTTACTCCTGGTATTAAGTCAATGTGATGGCCAATACTTCTAATAGGCAGCAATGAGCTTGGAAACTCATCCACTACTATGTCAGCAAAATTCTCCAACAGTTCCTGAACTTTTTCAGGCAGATCCTTCATAGAAGTACTTGTAAGGATAACTTTCAGCTTCCTCACTACAACAAACTGCATCTTCTATTCCTTCTTAACTTCACTTAGGAGTTCCTTCCCACTCATGAGAAGTATACTTGTGTTGGATTCTTCCTTCACTTTCTTCTCCTCAATCAGCAACAACATGTGTGTCCTACCATTCTTCTCCAAAGTATAAGTATTCTCTCTCCCATCATGAATGACATTCTTTTCATATTGCCATGGCCTTCCAAACAAAACATGACATACATCCATGGGAATTACATCACACAAAATCTCATCTCTATATCCTACTATTTTAAATTCAACAAGGTTTTGTTTAGTTACCGTTACATGATGACCTTTCTGTGGCCATGAGACCTTATACGGACTCAAATGTATAGTTTTCTCAAGCTCCAATTTCTCCACCATCTCTGTGGATACTAAGTTATCAGTGCTCCCATTGTCAATTAGCACCTTGTGTACTCTGTCTTTAGTCTTGCAAGTTGTCCTGAACAAATTGTTCCTCTACACGGGCTTTTCAACCTCTGGATCTGGCTTTAAGAGAACCTTCTTCATCATCAAATACCTCTCATATTATGCACCTTCTACTTCAATATTCCTCTTATGCGCTTCCGAAATGTGAGCATCACCTCCTTCTTTCTTCCTCTCGGGGCATTCCCAAGACATGTGTCCTACCTTTCCATGGGCATAACACTTCACTTATCCTCCTCTACCACTATCTCTTCCTCTAGGAAAAGATTTCCTACCACCACTGTGCCTCCCTCGAGAACTTCCTCCTCTTTCAGAGTAACTATGTGGTTTCTCAGTCTCACCTTTGGGCTTTTTTGCCTTGTCATGGGAAATTCCTTTGCCTTTGTTTAATCTTGTACCTCTGCTTCGTTGACTCTACTTTCGGGCCAACTTCTCCTCTGCTTTTAGTGCAATCTAATAAGCGTCCTCCACTTTCCTTACTGTCATCATGTTGATTTCGTCCTGGATTTCATATCTCAGGTCATTTATATATCTGGCAACTTTGTCCTCATATCTCTCTCTTTGACCAGCCCTGATGTTCATTCTATAGAAATCTTCTGTGTACTCTTTGACTTTCATTCCTTTCTGTCTCAGGTTCTATAATTTCTTGAACATATTTATCTGATAATCCTTGGGTATGAATTTAGTCTTTAACTTGGCTACCATTCTATCCCAACTCTTAATATTTTGTTTGCCTTTGCTTCTTCTATCAGCCTCCAGATCATCCCACCATAAAGCTGCATGTACTTTTAACCTGGTCACAACGTGCTTCACATTTTTCTCCTCATTGACATCTTCATAGTCGAAATACTTGTCCATTTCTCGTATCCAATGAAGCAATTCCTCGACATACAAATTACCTTCATACTTTGGGATGTTTATCTTTGCTCTAGATCCCAACTTGACAACCTCTTTCAGCAAGCGTTCTTCTGGAGCATCCTCTGCCACAACTTCTTCAACTTCCACTTCTTCATTCTCTGCATCACTGGCATCTCCAGCATCAGGTTATCTCCTTTGCATTGTTTCCATAGAATCCAATCTTTCTCAGCGTTCTCACATTTCTCTTTCCATAGCTCGATTTTCTACAGGTGGCTCTACACATCTCCCAGGTGACATTGTGTTGATGTATCATATACCACTTGATGATATCAGCCTACTTCTTTCATCTCCTTTGCCTACAGAAATCGATTTTGTGGGCTTTGATACCACTTGATGTAGCTCACCCTTCCCTCTTGGGGATTCTGTGACCTCCTGGTCTTGGATCTTCAATTTTCTCAAGTCGAATTATCTCTTTTGGCCTTCAATGAGCCCTGAAAAATGACACACAGAGGTCCCCTTGATGTTACCTGCAGGTTCGAGTTACCCACAACCCTGGTCTCTAGTGCTTTCGGCAACACCAACCTTGTGAGTGCTAGCCCCACGCTAGACTCTTCCTCCTATGTGACCACGGGTTGTGACCGTGGGTCAGCTCCTTCGCAACTTTGGGCTTTGGAAATATCATGACCTTTGTCTTTGGTTCCTTCCAAAATGCTTTCCTCTGAATGCATGGATATTTGTCGTGTGTCTCCCTAGATCTGATGGTCCAGTTGTACTTCAGGTTTCACGACTTCATGAGATTTCACCTACTCCACACGCAACTTCTCCATACCTCTATCTCTCGGATTTCTTAATCTGTTGCCACATATCCTCCATGCAGTCGACGACTAGGATTCACTTCGTGACTTCGATAATCCCGCTTCTCAAACACTTTGAACAATTCTAACTACGAAGAGTCGAAATTCTTAACGGCTAACCTTCGTGCAATTTTCCCCAGATCGGGAAATCTGGAATGATCCTGATCCCTCCTGGACGTATCTATCTCGTTAATTTTGGGAAACCTTAAATGCCTCCTCCCTTTGAATATTTCTTGCTGCTCTCCCTCCTGAACTTTGTTCTTTATCAAACCTTTTCCTCCTTAGAGTGCTCTCTCTGACACTTAGTCGAATTTCATCCTGTGCACGCCTTGCAACATGTCTTCCTCCACAACTTATCTTTGTTGTGGACGACTTTGACTACTTCTCCTAAGCTCATGAGTCAGAAGACTCTGTTGCACACTCCTTGCTAGACAATATGCACTCTCTGCATGAAAAGCTCCAAGTTACCTCTCTTGGACTTGCTTCTTCCCAACACTCTGAACTTCTCAAAATGATTTCTTGATACTTGGCCCAATATCGAATCCACACACGTATGCAACAAGATTCCTCCAATATTTTTGCTCCTGCATCAACTACCAATGGTGGGAAACCCAGAAAGAGGATAAATGAAAAAAGGTTGTTGAAAGAAAGGGTTGATGAAGGGACATGAAAAAAGGTTGTTGGTAGCCAGGAAATGTATAAAGATTTCAGGCCCATGTGACATGAGAATTGAAAACGGAATGAGTAAGAATACCTTTTGAAATACTTTATATCTTGATGATATGCATGTGGATTTAATTGACTATTGTATGTCATCGACACCCAAGAATGGTAACATTCAGGAAAATAATATGAATGATAGAGGGAAGAACCTTGTTGGGTATGTGTTATATTCTTTGCATGACTAGCTCTAGTGTCTACTACGTTGCGTCGAGTGCACAAGGGGGTTTGAGGGGGGGGAGATAGACCCTCCCTTTGGGGGTTGCAGGGGTTCGGGGGCAGCGCCGAAAATAATTTTTTTTGCCTCGGGAAACATGTCGCATTTTTTCCTCGTTTTTCATGTCACCTCGATTTTTGTGTCCATTGTTGGGCGGTTTTCAACACATGGTTTTTGTCGATGATTTTCTATTTCCGATTAATGAATTAGGGTTGTTGACTAATCCAGGTCATTGGGTTAGGGTTTTTCATGTCGCTAGCTCCTATATGTATATTGTATTGTAAACAATGTATCACTATGAATGAATATAGAATATCTTGTTTTTCTCGATTTGGGTTTCCAGGGGAAAAATCTCTGTGTAATGTGTGTATTTTCCATTGTATATTTTATGTTCTTTTATTGAAAATATGTTTGCAGTAAAATATTGTACAAGGTTAAAATCTACATTTGGTATCGGAGCTTTGTTGGCTTTAGGGGGATGTCTTTGTGGGCAAGGGTTTGGCTCGTGACTATGATAAGCCTTGTTACAGTGGGAGATCTGTCGTATTGATTTTTCAGGTGAAAAGAAATGGTGAGCAGTTCAAAAATGGAGATCGAGAAGATTAATGGGAAAAGTTTTGAGTTGTGGAAGCTCAAGATGGAAGATTTGTTGGTGGACAAAGATCAGTGGATCGTGGTGGATCCATGTAATTCACCTACAGGAACTTCAGCAGATGACTGGAAAAAGTTTGATCGGAAGGCGAAGAACACAATCTAACTGTGTCTCTCAAATTCAGTATTATTAAATGTGTCAGAGGAAGCTACAACCAAAGATTTATGGGATAAGTTGGGGAAGTTGTATTAGTCCAATTCCCTAGCAAATAAATTATTCCTGATAAAGAAGTTGTATAACCTGAGGATGAGAGATGGAGACTCAGTGGCAGAGAATTTGAACGCCTTCAATACTATGGTAAGTTAGTTAGTATCTGTTGAGATTAAAATTTCAGATGAAGATAAGTGTATCATTTTATTGTGCTCTTTACCAGACTCGTGGGATAGTCTCGTTGTGACCATAGGTAGTAATACAACTTCCTTGACGTTTGATGAAGTGGTATCATCCTTGTTGTCGTAGGAGATGAGACGGAAGAACATGGAAGGACATAACATAGATGCATTATTTGCAATAGGACGCTCCCAGGAAATAAATAGATCTAAGTCCTCAAGTGGGAGATCTAAGTTTAAGGGAAGATATAAGTCTCTCGGAAAGTTTGTAAAGGTATGTTGGAGATGTGGAAAACAAGGGCACTACAAGAAGCAGTGTAGATCCAAAGTTGAGAAAAAGAAGGGCTCTGAATAATTTCATTCTACAAAAAAAAGACCTCCAAGGAAGAAGGAGGGGATGTGTACTTGGCTTCTTCAAGCACACATGAAGATCATGAT
>SNQJ01S0003188.1:218733-254035 GCA_010110895.2 Picea sitchensis
TGTATTGTAAACAATGTATCATTATGAATGAATATAGAATATGTTGGTTTTCCCGGTTTGGGTTTCCAGGGGAAAAATCTCTATGTAATGGGTATATTTGTCATTGTATATTTTATGTTCTTTTATTGAAAATCTATTTGCAGTAAAATATTGTACAAGGTTAAAATCTACAAACCTCTAGCAGTCAAGGATGATTGAAGTCCTTCCAAGAAATTCATGAACAAATGTATTAAGAATGCATTGACCAATCAGGAACGATTGGGAACAAGAGTGCTCATAAGAAACATGTTGATTTAATGCATTAAGAAAATGCATGTTTGCATGATATGGCATGTATAGGACTACCCTTACGGAAGAAGGACCTTACAGTATTCCAACACTGTTTTGAAATGGTAAAGAGAGGAATTGGGTGACCATGAAGATGGGCACCCTGGTTACCAACAAGAAAATAATGCATGGACGCAACATATGAAAAAATTTATTTTTCATAATTTCATATTATGTTATGTTGATTTAAGGTTATGATCAGTTTGTTGCAGGAATCATACTCTTGCTGTAATAATGAATTTTGATAAAGAAGCCACGAGGTGACAGGTTGGATGCATTCCAACTCACTATGTCAAAGTACCTAACATAAAACTGTGGTAAACTAAAATCAATGCAAGGTTGCATTGTGTGTGAATATAACCATGGACCTTGGCACACTGGTTAAGTTCATATGATGAAATGATTGCATGCTGAAAGACTTGGTATGATAAATTAATGCATGTGTAAGGAATGGTAATCCCTTTTTATTTTTTAATAGATTAATGTGATGGAATTGTTAGCATGCACAAATTTTGAAAATTGTTTGGCAACCACTACAAGTGTGCAATGAAAATATATTGTGCATGAGAATTAATAATTTGTTTGGCCATGTGAAGAATGAATTGCAGGAAGGAAGGGTATTGGATATGGAAGTGCTATAATCTCATAAGGAACACCAATGCTTGTTGATCCAAACTAAAATGAGAAGGAAGTCTCATACTTGTGGCATCTGGTTCCTATATGAAACATATCCGAAAATAGAAAAGTCAAATGGAAATCTATGGGTGGCAGATTTCAAAGAAAATTCTTCATTGAAATTGATGATGGTATATCACGAATTCACTGTATGCATGAGATACATGTGAGATTACATATTTTCCTAGAGGGATAGATGATGATTGTCAAGATGGAAAGCGTGGAAAAAGGCTATTGTTGTGACATGAGAACCTTGTGATATGCCATGATCACCTTAAAATAATATCGTGTTGTGGTAACATGAGCCAGAGGGATGCCTCAATAGAGCAAGCTAGAGGGACGCATCAACTGTAAGACTCGACGAAGTATTTGAAACTCTTATTGTGCGAGAAATCATTGGTAGGAAAGAAGGATTTATCGATGGACTGTATAGCAGAGAAGGGGATGATTGAGCTTGAGCCTAGAGGGTGAGTGACTGCAAGGAAGAGGATACTTTCATAATTCTTGTAAATTGTTGATTGGGATCATGAGCACAATGGGTATTTCAAGGAAAAATAGTGATCCCAGTAAACATGACAACCATATGGATGTAGATCCATGAACTACACAGATAAGTATTGTGTTGATACACAAATTTTTCCTCTTGAATTATGAACAACAATAAAAAGGTGTTTGCATAAAATTGGGATTGATATGCTTGTTGTTTGAAATTGTTGTAGGCATGTTCTAAAATGCCAGAGTCTGAGTAAGGATCAAACTATGAGGAAAAAGAAGATAATGCTAAGGTAGCTTAAAGTAAAGGCATGGCATGTGTTGTTGAGAAGAACATTGAGGACGATATTCCTTTTGAAGGGGGAGGGGATTTTAATACCCCCTTTATAAACCCCTAATTACATGTAATTAATCATAATTAATGATTTCCATGCGATGACATGTAAATATTTTAAATCTATTATTGTTTAATTGAAAATTCTAATAAATGACTGTGGAGTGAACCCTTAAAAGTATTGGTCATGATACCGTGAGGGGGATTAGTGAAGGAGAAGAGAAAGGGAATTTGGTGTAAATATCCCAAGCCACCTTGATGAAAAATGTGGAGGAAATAACCATATTTCCTCTAGCTTGTAACTGAAGAAAAACAGTTAATGAGGAGGGGGTTGTTAGTTGGAAAACTAAGCACCCCGAACGAATCCAGGTATGGGAGGTATGGATAGGACAACATAATTTTTCAGCCAAAGGTACCCCCAGAGTACCATCACCTCATTTTCCTAGTTGACCCTCACGAGTTCCTTCTGACAGAAGGAAGAAGGATGGATTAATAAACTTCCAAGGGGTGTGCATGAAAGTAACAACATGAGAGTGTGAAAGAGAGAAAGGAGGGAGGACTTGGAGTTTGAAATATTTGTAAATCTATTGAAGACCCATGGAACAAAGAATGCAGGAACTAGTAGTAGACATCGTGGAGGAACAATGTGTAGATGTAGTTGAAAAGTGGTGTAATATGGCCTTAGCAAGAGGCCATGCTGGAAAGAGAGGAAACTCGTGTAGCAAAAGAAAACACTTGTGTGGAGAAGATGACGCTCTAGGGTGTAGATATGAGTAAAAGGAATATGGGAAGTGTGCCCAGGAGGAGAATGATCAAGTTGGAATAGAGAAGACCCCAAAATTTTCTTAACTGGAGCAAGAGAGGTTTGCAACCTTGATGTCGGTTGGAAGAAAACTAGTACTGGAAGGAGAGGGCGTTGAGGGACAATAAATTTTTGAAGGGACTCTCTTGTGCAGAGGATATCTAGTTGGTAAGGCATATGATAAACCATGTGGAGTCCCTGAGTTCAATAGGAAGAGGGGGAGACTTATGTTGTTGTAAGAAAAATGGAGGAGAGTGACCTCTTGAGTTATTTAATTGACGTGGCGAGTTAATGGTGAGAGAATCCCTTGGTGGTATCATCTCCTAGCACAGGGGCGGCCTGATGCACAAAGTTGTTGAGCAAGAATATCTCATGGTTGGGTGGAAAGGCTTCACCCACACTCAATTGGTTGGTTACATCTTGAAATAGATAAGTATTTCTATACTCTATGTAAATGGATTAAAATAAATGGTTGGATACATGTATTTGTATTAAGAATGTGCATGTCTGATTTGTGGAATTAACACTTGTTTCATTGGGCAGTCCTTATGCAAAGGAAATATCTGAGCTACATGAACGATTGATCCTTGTGAATGCATTCATCACTAGATAAACCTGTATAATCGGAATTAGTTCCTTATAATTACTTTCCATCATTTTATGTTGTGTGATGTGTATTTTGACATGCCAAAACAATCAACCTAATTGTATGGAAGTGAGTAAGAACCTATAGGTAAAATGAAATGTTGTAATTCTAGGTTATCCCTGTCTGTTGGAGGTTAGAGAGAGCCATCAAATTATAAGTGTTCTCTGTTTCGAATAAAGCAAGGTATGCATGAAATGAGGCTTTCGTTGGAGGCATGAGAGCCTGATGGAACCGAGACAATAACCCGATAGGTAGATGCAGTGCAATATCGTAGGACTAATAAGTATGATCTTAAACCATAACCCATTTAAATTCCTATGATAACTAGCAAGACTCAAGAGTCATTGGATCGACGAAGGAATTGAATGATAGTCGTTCGATCATACCGGACGTTTGGGAACAAGGAAAAGTTGTCGGGTAATCCGGATGTCGAACCCCTGAAGTATCAGGAGATCCTGTGGGGGCCTTGTCAAATGGTCCAAACCTGATACATAGTAGGTTAAGGTTCCTGCAGGTGGATTCCATCCCTCCCCCTTGTAAACGAGAGAAAATAAAATTTCATGATGACGTGTTGTTCCAACATGGCATTCATGGTGTCATAGGGAGTGACACTTGTCAATATCTGATTGGTGGGTGATTCTAGGTGACACCTCTAATGGGCGAGAAACATTTGGATGGGTGCTCTTAATTTTCAACCGTTGGATCCGAGGGGGACAAATATCCACCATTGATCCCTGTCATGAGATTTTAACCAGACCCCAGACTACCGAGGAATGCTTGCAAGAATATTTTAAGGAAGCTTGATGCCCTGGTGGGCTAGTGGGTCAAGGATCTGGATCATAGTTCTACTCCCTTACCTCAACAATTTTTTGAACCAAGGGGGGGGATCACCACATGTGAGTGACATTGACATGACATGTCCTACCAACTGGGTGGATAGGGTGTCTCGGGGGTGACACTTGTCAATGTCTAGTTCACAAATGATTGAGTGTGGGTCGTGTTGGGCTCGAGCCATGTATCATCTCCTTTAATTACCAGTCATCTGATATGATTATCGAGTGATCTCAATCATTGATATGGTGTCCAAGCTCAAGAGGGAGTCCAACGCCCAAAGTATCAGAATACCAGAACCCCGAGAGGTGGTTGTGTGTGGTTTTCATTTGGGAGTTCCCCAATATCCTGTTATCCTGGTGGGTCAATGCCCCAAGACATTGGGAAATGGGGAATCTTAATAGAAGGAGTGAGGTTCCAGTGAGGTCGATGCCCCATTGGCCCGGTATCCTGATAGGGCATGGTTCTTGGGGACAGGCTCCACCCTTTCCTATAAGGTTCTTTGTAAAGAGAGTGATGTCAAGAAGATATCAAATGATGTCATCCATCCAATGTGTTGTGGACAATGCCAGCACCCTGTTGGGATAACCTTGGGCACGATGATGGTGTGTACAACTATTTCAGTCCACGTGGGAGGACCAAGTGTAACACAATGATAGTTCCATTTCTCATGTTGATTTGGCATATTTGGGCAGAGATTTGTGGAAAAACAAATGTTTCCATGTGTTGAGTAGTACGAGTGCCACGTTTCATGCTAGGTGGCATATAGTGACAGGACCACGTGTCATGACGGGTGGCCAGTTGTGGAATCATCTCGTGTCTGAAGTGTTAGCTAGGAAATCGGACCAGGCGTTGGAGTCACTAAGAGGTAAATGTTTGGTTTCCCGCGAGACGATGTCCCGATACCCTAGTGGGCCGATATTCCTGGCAGGTCAATATGTTGGGATTTCAGCTACCGAACGTATGACAAATGAAGTGGTCAGGTGCAGATTAGCCAAGGGGGTCGATAATTTGAGGGCCCAATGTGATAGGTGGTAATGCCACACCAACAACCACATTAATAATGAATGGTGACATGTCTTGTTAAGGCCACATTGAATAGGAAGTGTCGAGGATGCCACGTGGTAGTAAGGATATTGTTGGCCAATGAAGGCCCAAAAACTTTAAAAGGTCATAAATTTTGATCTAGAGCTCAATTTTGAGCAAACCTATAGTCGTTGGAAGGCTCTCGACAAACAGAAGATGATGATGCCCTCAGAAATAGGTTTAGAGATGATTTAGGAGAAGTGAAATTTTTATACCCCATTCCCTTATAAGGTACCTAGGGGGTTGGGTGTCTTACAGGAGATATGGATCGATGAAGGTCGACCAGTGGATATTTGTTCAAGATGTTCAGAGGAGCAATCAACTAGATGAATAAACGAAAGGTGGTTGTAGCTTTGTCGACAACATATGTTGAATACATGGAAACCACTCATAGAAGGAAAAAGGAGTATGGTTGCATCAACTATGTTTATGGATTCGATTTGAGCATAAAGATACGAAGATAAATTGCGACAGTCAAAGTGCAATATTCCTGGCAAATAAATCATATTACCATTCTAGGACAAACCATATTGATGTACAATACCATTTCATGAGAGACATGGTGGAAACCAAGAAGGTGTTGTTGGACAAGGAAGACACTTTGGAAAACATTGTAGACTCTTTAACCAATTTTGTGAGTGTTGTGAAGTTATCTTGGTGTAGAGAGGCAATGGGAATTGTTTCCCTGGGTCTRTGAATGGAATTTTAGGTTCTTCTGCATAATCAAAGAACACAACAAGTGGGAGAATGTTGGATTTTTATATTCTTCGCAATGAAAGAACAATCATTTGATTGTCTAGTTGAGGTGGATAGACTGGGTGATAAGTCGACYGACGAGTTAAGTCAAGTCGATGGTTAAGTCAAGGTCGAAGTGATCAATCGAAAAGTTGAAGGTCGAAGTGGTCGAATAGGAAGTCGAAAGGTTAGTAGATAGGAGGTTGACATGAGTTCAAATGGCAGCTGACTAGAGACTGACTGGAGGTCGACTGGGTAGTCAACTTGTAACCGATTGGAATTTGACTGTAAAGAAATCCCAAGATTCACAGGATTGCAACCAATCATCTGTTTGGATATGTAACCATTTTTGGACGACATGATTTAGGGTTTTGCATGCGGTAAATCCTATAAATAAGGTGTGTTGTAATTGTAATAGATTGATGTCCATGTTCATGTTGTTGGTCATGTAGATGCAAGTTGAATTGACAGCAGGGTTGTTCTTCTRTAAATAAAGAGAGTATGATGGYGATTGTGTCTTAGGTGTAGATCAAGGTCAGTCATGTAACTCTTTATTCTATGAATGAATAAGWAAACAAGAGAGCAAGATGCTCAAGGAATGTTGGTTTTCTYTGTTAAGAGTTTATAGGGTAAAATCTATGTGTACTATGTGTGTTATTCATTTATTTTATGCTTGAATATGTCTTATATTTCCTGGTTGGTTTAGTGTGACGATTAGTTTTTCATAACAGTGCTAACATAGAGGTGACTTCAGGTACCTACATTCTTGATGGATCTTTGCTTCTTAACTTGGCTATTTGATTCCATTCATTTCCTTTGGTATACTTAAAATATGTCATCTTTCTTGCAGTAATATATAATTTAGTATAAAGGTCAAAATATGCATGTAACGAACTTTGATAAATATGGTGATAGTACTTAATAGTATGAAATCCATTGAAAGGTCTATTAAACATCAATTTTCCTCTAATAGTGTCATTAACATCCTTGAAATGCTCTGTATTATTTATTTCCTCAAGTAAGGAATCATAGTACAAACTAGCATTACAAAACCATGGATCAAATGTTCATGGGGAAGGAAAACCCAATTCAATTGTTGTTCTAAATTCATCCTTGAACTCTTGAGAAAATTGGCCAACTGCATTGCATTTATTTTGAGCTAACATAATCAAAATTCTTTTTGAAAGTACTCAACTTGATTTAAACATGATAACATGAGTTTTGTCTTTAATTCACCCAAAGCTTTCAGTTTTGCTTGAGTTCTATCATTTAGAAACTTGATTACCACATCTGCCACTTGAGATTTGTCTCCCAAATGTTCCCAAGCTTTGGTAATCTCGATCTACACTATACAAGATGAAATTTCAATTTGTTGAAGCGCATCAAAAACGTCCTCAAAGTTTTTCTATTACTAATAAGATTTTATCCCAAATTGCATGCTTTGCTCCAATTAAATATATTTTTCTAGAAAAAAAATCAACATCTTGCAACAACTTTATCATCTCTTCAACTTTTTTTATTTCTCTCAACTATGATTTTATCCCCGTTAGCTAGTTTTTTATGACAACCATCAATTATTAAATTTATACATTTATAACTATACTTTTAACTCTATTATCCTCGTGGTTTTTCATTGATTATTCTCTACAACTCCTAATTCTTTTTGAATTGTAGATAATTGATTTTTCAAGCTAGCTATTTGCCCAACTTCTGATCCTTCTTTCATGATTTCAACTTCATAATCAGTTTTCTTTAAAGTCAGGTTGGATGATAAAGCTACTTCTTTCTCCTCATTTATTTTGGCAATTATTTACCCCGAGTTAATGTTCTGAGGTGTTAGCTTTTCTATTGGATCACCTAATTTCCCCTATTATTTTTGTACATCAATTAACTCTTTAGTGAACATGTTATGTTGCTAGTATTTTCAATTTTCCTTTTAAGACTTGGATTTCCTTATCCTTATCTTTTTCAAAAGACTCAACTCGAGTCATGTCATTGGGGTCTTCTCCGAGAGAAATTAAGTTTTCTTCTAAATCAACTGATTCTCCAACTTAGTCACCAACGTTGTCAATTTCTTGGCATTTGTTGTTGCTTGCATCAACTCTCTAGATACCATTTTCTTAGTATGTTTCTACCATTCATTATTATCTCATATTGGCATCTTATCTAAATCAAACTTCACTTTAGTAGTCTCACATTCATGATACTTGATTTCTCCTTCGATCTTATTCTCTTTAGGATACATAATAGCCATGTCAAATGTTTCTTTGTAATAATCTAGTGAAGTTAAGAGTTTAGGAGGTGTCGATCCTTCTTGACCCGTTTGAGAAAATAATTTTTCTTTAGATTGTTTGGATTGCTTCTTATTCAAAACCATTTTAATAAACACATCAGCACCTTCCTCAAATACTAAAAATACTTTATAACTTTACACTTCCTATGATAGATTACTTGAAAATATTTGAATAGGTTCATTATTTGCTAGAATCTGGGTGATTGAAATAATGAACTTTTCATAAATCAAACCACTTATGCTTTTGTTTTTTCTTCAAATCTTGAATCTAATATCTTTCTTTTTGGTAAATGATTCATCTCATATTCTTCCATTGGTTCATCAATCAATCTCTGTAACTTTGATTTCTCCAGAATTTCCATGAGATACTCCATTTCCTTTGTTGTAATTCCACTACCTAGATTCATTGAAATTAATGCAATTGAACTTGCTAATTCACTTATTTCATGTTTTTTATGATGATCTTCTCAACATGAGTTGACCCTTGTTTTTGGTTGGCTGACTCCTTTCCAACACTTTGTTTTATATTTTCCAAAATGTTATGTTATTTTAAAACTCCTTGAACTTATGTTCAGTTGTCATTGTTGGATAGTTTTTATATCTCTTCTATAAAACTAAAATATTTCATCATTTTCTCAACCATATTTTGTGCATATTTTCTTTTGATTGTGAAAGAGAAAAAAAATTCTAGGTAAAAAGAAAGTAATTTTTTGAATTTTTTGAATCAAAATGAATGAAGTCTAAGTTCAACCTTTGTCTAATATACTAGAGAGTAAAAATTGTGGGAGTCTAAAAGACTAGAAGTAGATAAGGTTTAAATTCTAAACCATAAATTTTGATAACAATGCATTCTTTATACAAGTGCCAATCCCCTACTTTAGAACCTAGGTTCAACTACATAAATTGTTTGCATTCAACAAATAATCTCTATGGGAATTCATTATGCACTATTGTATAAATAGTGAACATGAACTGATCCACAAAGATTTTAAAACCATTCTTTTTCCCTTGATCTTGCACAATTTTAGTCCATTCTATTACCAACATAGGTATACCTTGTTGATCAACCTCGTCTAACCCTAACTGATCAAAATGAGAAAACTAAAAACAAATTATAAGGTAGATTAAATAATATTGATACCTAAAGCATTTAATCAAAGATATTGTACAAACTGCTCATGGATAGCATCAAAGAATAACTTGGCATAATTAAACCTCTCTAAAGACTGTTTTTGCTCATTTGTCAAAGAATTAAACTGTGAACTTAAAATCTCTTCATCAAAAACTTTCTGGTTATCAAGTAATAATAACATCTCAAATATATAATCTGTAGTTACAAGAAAAATCACTCTAGTTCCATTGCATGATTTCACTACTCTTCAGTTAGGGTCTTAGAGACTAGTGCACATGAGAATGGATTTGGGTAAATGGTAATTCATTGGGGCTATTTCCTATGAAAGGCCATATTCCCAAGATGGTAGAGTATCAAGGGTGTCTTTGAACCGTTGGTAGGCTTATTACTAAATTTCATACTCTTTTCTAACAATGAAACTAGGCTCGAAAATGTAGCCATATCTGTTGATTAAGTGGTCAAAATCATGATTGTTGTTCATATGTCAGCGTTTCAAATTTATGGACGAGGTGGACAATGCAACCCATGTTCACGGAGGTTGTTGTTGCACGTAGATTATGCAACCCCTGTTCACGGAGGTTGGGAAAATGGAGTCATTCTAATAAGCTTAACAAACATATGTGAATTAATTACAACATCGTGTCCTTTTCAATAAGTCAATCATTCAATCTTGCATCAGTTTTCCAAAGGTCAGTGTAACTAACTAATGAACATTACTTACTAAAAAGTATTAATCATGATTAGGATTTCCTTTCATTGTACTTTCAAGACTAGATTATGATTGGTTCATGATTAGATTTTAATTTTAAATACTCATTGTTATCTTGTTTTTTTTTTCTTTTCTTATCTTTTCATTAAGTTGGTGAATTATCACATAGTTATGGTTGTAAATTTGGATGATTATACTTGGTTTATGAAGGTTATCGGTCTTGAATATTAGAAAATCGAAAATCCAAATTTAATTCAAACGAAGGAAACATCTCTAGAACAAGGGACTACTCCTATGCTATCCAATCTTATGTTGTTCACTAGACCAATGTCAAAGGATATAAGTTCATCGGGCCACAAAATGTCAAGAAAAAAATGTGAACGACCCAAAAAAAAAAAATGAAAACCCAAGTAAATATGGAATTGTGATGAAACTCAAGGATCTATGTCTGGCCAAACCCTGATTTTAATACCATGATTGAGAGAAATATGGATATCATAATATAGGATGTATCAAGAATTAAGAAAGAAATGTTCAAAGAGAAAATGTTCTACATACCATTCAAAGACCAATGGTCCCTCTATTGAGGATCTGGTTCATCTTAGTGATTAGGAATTATCTTATGTTGATGTTCTGCTTCGTACTACTATGATATTTTGTCAACCTGCCACTTTTGTGTTATGTATTACTATTTTTTATTTAAATAAAAAGCATGATGTTAATCATATTGGTCCCCTTTCTTTTCATGGTTTAAAAGAATGAGTAATGATTATATATGTAATATGAATTTACAATTATTCATCAAAGTGGAAAACATCGTATTGGTCTCCTTTTTCTTCTTGGTTTAATTTAAAAGAATATCAAAGTGGAAAACATCGTATTGATCTCCTTTTTCTTCTTGGTTTAATTTAAAAGAATGATTAATGATTATATATGTAATATGAATTTTCAATTACTCAGTGGAATTGGAAATTGGTTTAATTTAAAAGAATGATTAATGATTATATATGTAATATGAATTTTCAATTACTCATCAAAGTGGAATTGGAAATTGGAAAGTACATATTTTTTTAATGTAATAATCAAGAATGAGTTTTTAATATATTACTTTTAATTTCATATTAAAATTTTGATAACATTTAATAATTGTTGTGTTTTATGAATTAATGCATTGTTGTGTTTTATGAATTAATGCATTAGCATTTTGTTCTCTATTTTATTTCAATATAAACTTCCATCAAAAAGCTCACTAATCAAATAAACTAAAAAGAATAAGAATAGTAAGTCACTTTCTATTTATATCATTAAAAAATGAAATAATTAATATATATTCTTATTTATGATAAATATATATTCTTATTTAAGGTATATTTGAAATTTTGGGGTTTTTAAAAAAAGAAATTATATGAGCAAGTTATCATTTTTTTTATTTTTTTTTGGTGTTGTTCCACTACTCATAAAAGTCCATGGTTTTGGTGGAGTCATCCTGATATTAAAAATCTCGCTCCAAACCTAGCTCCAATGCCAGTAAGCGTCCATAGCCACTACCTAAATGTTTGCATTTCCTTGTTAAACATTGAATTCTCTTTCATATATATATATATATGAAAGGGATTTCAGTCTTTAACAAGGAAATGCAAACATCTTCAAATATCTTTGTCTGGGTTATATTATACTTTTGGAAAAATTCAATCATGGTTGCAGATGTAAAATCTTTTGAATTTTCAGTAATTATCTTTTTTGGGAAACCGAAACGGGATAAAATATTTTCCTCAATAAATTTAATTACAACATATTTAATAGTTTTTTTAATTGGAATTACTTCTACCCACTTTATAAAATAATCAGTGACAATCAAAATCCATCTATGTTGATCACTAGAGAGTGGATGCATTTCCCCAGTAAAATACAATCCCCATTGTTGAAAATGAGCTTGAACTTCGATAAGTTTTAAAGGGAGTGAAGCAATTTTTTGTCTATCCGAAAGCACCAGGTATTCAACACAAGCTCTAACTTTTTTATTTACTTGAGCAAACAAACTTGGCCAATAAAACCATTTTTTGAGATTTTATGTGAAGTATCTCTTCAAGCATAATGACCACCACACACTCCACTATGGTGTTCATTTATCAAAGCATTAGTTTCCTCTTCTAAAACACTATTAAAAATAACACCAACCGAACCTTTTCAATATAATTTTCCTTTAATAATACAATATTTAATGGCTTTAAGTTTTAAAGACTTTGATTGAGATTTTCCTAGGTGTTCTAGTTTCCTCTTCTAAAACACTATTAAAAATAACAGCAACCGAACCTTTTCAATATAATTTTCCTTTAATAATACAATATTTAATGGCTTTAAGTTTTAAAGACTTTGATTGAGATTTTCCTAGGTGTTCTAGAGATTGAAGATTTATTAAGTAGTACACAATGTTTGAATACACGCTGAATTAGTAATTTTTTCATGAATTTGTAGAATTGGTTTTAAAGATTCTATTATTTCTAACCGTTTTTCATGTTCTTGAGTAAAACTATTCCCATAAGGTAATCTTCATTTATTTCATTAATTCCAAGAGTTTTATATAGTTAGATTCAATCAAGAATTTGGCTAAAACTTATCCTTAGATGAAATTTGTTGGTTTAATTTTTAAATCATATTTTTGGATTCTTATAATCCATTTTTTCCTTTTCCCATCACAATCTTGTTGTTTTAGAATATCCTTTGCAACCACGTCATGAGCAAAAGCAATTATCTTTTAATGTAAAACATAATCTCAAAATACTTTTTAAGGCCTTAACCAAAGAAAAAGTATGTAAAAACACAATAGGTTGTCCATGTCCTTTAATGTTCTTTTTCAACAACATCGTTGTAATCATGTGTTCAGAGGGAAATGGATAATCAAAGTCTTCTTATAATCCAGGCTTATAATCCAGGCTTATAAGAACAAGTGTTTCTCCAAAGGCTTTCTTATTCTAATAAAAAATTGTTTAGAGGGGAATGGATAATCAAAGCTTATAAGAACAAGTGCTTCTCCAAAGGCTTTTTTAATCTAATAAAAATAATATTTGGATAATTCAATCCATTTGACTTCATTTTCTTTATTAAGCATATTAGTTACATAATTTACTATTTTAACAAAATTAGGAATGAATCTTCTTAAAAAAATATTTTTTCCTAAAAATGATTGAACTTCTTGTTTATATTTTGGAAGTTTATGAATTGGATAACCTATATTCTTTCTGAATCAATTATGACTCCTTTTGACACTATATTTCCCATCAATTTACCTTCAGTAATAGAAAAGAAAAAATCTCTTAAATTAAGGGATAAACCATAATGTCTACATGTTTTATAAATTTATTGTAAATGCTTAAGACGATCCTCTTCAGTTTTAAAGAAAGCATACATGTCATATAAATAGATAACTATAAATATATCTCTATCATTACCAAAATCAATATCCATTGCTCTTTCAAACGTTTCCCCTATATTTATTAATCCAAATGGCATTTTGGCATACATGAATGTACCGAAAGGAGTAGTAAAAGTAGTTTTGTATCTATCTTATTCATTGGTAGAAACTTGATTATATCACAAAAACCCATCTATCATTGAAATTATTTGAGCACCTACCACTTCCTCTAAAATGTGATCCATTTTAGGCAAAGGATAATTGTCTTTAAAAAAATTCTGATTAAGATTCTTGAAATCCACACACAAATGGATTTCTCCATTCATCTTTCTCATAAGTACTAAATTATTTACCCATTCTAAATATCTTAGAGGAATAATAATTTAGCATCCGGAAGTTAATTTATTTCATTTTCTATCATTGCAAAGAGTAATGGATTTACCTGCCTAAGCTTTTCCCAAAAAAGTTTCACCTCTTTTATAGGTATTTTGTGCTCTATGATAGAAGTACCATATGTATTTAAATCATGATAACTCCATACAGAAAAATTAAAAAAATGTTTAAAGAGAGTTATATATCTTATTTTTAGTTCATAAGGAAGTGATTTGGATATTTCAATCATTCTTAGATCTTCAACAGTATTTAGATTTATTTCTTACATATCTTCATCCCAATACTGAAAACTAAGTTTTATTACCACATCATTATGATCAAACAACATAAAATCCATTCGAATATAATTGTTTTTTAATAAACAATCTTATGATCTCATATCATGTTGGGCACTTTTTTTTTTCAACATTTTCTTATTTTTCATTTTTTTAATCTTCCTCAATATCAATATTTACAACTGAAAACTTGTTTATTGTTTCTAAGAATTTTTTTATCCAAAAATTATACTAAAAAATATGTCAATGTTTTATATTATCAGGTATTGATAGTTTGTAAAGAACCTCAACTTCATGTTTTAAACAAAAAGCATCTAGTATTATCAGGTATTGATAGTTTGTAAAGAACCTCAACTTCATGTTTTAAACAAAAAGCATCTAGTAGGTTAAAAAGACTAGTTGATATAGTGAATGAATCATCTTGTTCATTTTATTTCTTTGAAATTGCAATAAAATTTACTGCTAGAAAGAAGTTGTCTAATAAATCCCAAACTTGGTTTTTATAATCTCTCATTCTCAAATGTCTAGTTTAGCATATATTCTTAATATGGTGTATTATCAACTCATAATCACCAAAAGTGTTTGAAGCCTCATTCTCTTAGTTGCTTCAAGCTCTAAAAGAAAGACTTTATACTCAACAACATTATTTGTTGTTTCAAATTCAAGTTTAAAAGATAGTAAATGTTTTCACGTGAAGGAGAAACAAAGACAATTCCATGCTCCTTATCCATCCTTCGATGAAGTACCATCAAAAAACATTTTCCAAATATCATTGTATGATTTCTCAATTTCAATCGTTTTTATTATTGGGTATTCAATATTTAGAAAATGATCATCATCATCATTAATCGAGATAATCGAGAGCAGATAATTTCTTATATCATCATTTTCAGTTTATACAGGAAATTTATTTGGATTACTTGAATCACTAAGAATATATTGCAATTTTTTCTTCTAGATATAATCTTCTAGTTTGACTTCCAAATACAAAAATGGTTGCATAAGACATATCCAACTATAAAGTTCCTCCTAATTTCGCTCCCCAAAATTTAGATAATAACATACCATAACTTACTAGAACATCTACCACTACAACATCCATCATCACACTCTTTAATGGGATTTTAGCTAAATGTACAACTAGGTTTTTAATCATTCCCATACATTTCATTTTTTTAATCAAATGAGTAAAGATCCTTGTATAATCTAGTAATGTCTAATCCAATTTATTCATAATAAGTTTAGACATAAAATTATGTCATACTTCATAATCCAACATGAAGTTATGCAATAAATGATCATGGATTGTCAAACTAGTGTAAAAGGGTGGTGTGATACTATTATTTTCCTTCAAAATAAATGGGTGGTGTGATATTATTATTTTTCTCCAAATGTGGAACAACTAGCACTTGTGGAGAATCATCCTACAAATTGATAGTATCTATGTGAATTAGGCATTTTAATTTTATTCAATTCATTAGTTATACTCAATGTATTAACATTTCAAATTTGTTGTTCCTTTACCTTTTCATTTTCCATTACTCATGTATCATTTCCTTTTTCATTTTCCTTTTGTGGTTTGTTTTTCTCGGTATCTAAATTTGCCTTGGTAACATTGGGAAGATATAGTTGTGGCATTATTGATTGTTTTGGGTTAGCATTAGGTCAAGATCTACGATCATATTTACGTTGATGTTCTACTTGCAAAGTATATGCAAACAATATATATTGAGTGGACCATAATTCCTTGACATCTTTTTGAAAAGTTTAAAATAGTGATTATTTATCTCTAATGATTTTTGATAATCTTTTAAAAAAAATAATTAATAATTATTTATTCTTAATGATTCTTGATAATTTATTTGTGTCATATGTGTAGGATACTTTCATCTTCTAAACAACTCATATCTCAAGAATATTGATTTTTAAGGAATTTGTGTTCTATTTCCTTTACATTTGTTAAATTCTAGACAACATTATTTCTCAAATGAGGTTGGGGTTCCTCGTTCCTTCTTAGAATTTGGGGATTGAAAGGCCTCTTATATGGATTTGGATTTCTAAATAAAAAATTTGGGTTTCATTGACCAACATTTTTGGTGGATTTATTTGGACAACACTCTGTGGTATTGGACCAACAACTTTATTTCTCATCTCAAGCCTTGTGATCAAATTAGAGAGAGATCTGATTAATTTAGTCATCTCATCAACTTTTGCATCTTGAGGATTTGATGAAGAGACTTGAGTAGGGATTTCTTCTTTTTGCTTCTTTTTATCATAATTTTAGTTTCTATTTTTCCAAAGGCTTCCATGTCACCTTCATTATCTATTGCATCGTTTTGAATGTGATCTAGAGTGGTAGACAATATCTCTCTCAACATCATAGAAAAATCGGATCATGGGAAGTTCCATAAGTTACCTTAGTTATTCCTTGAGAGAGTCTAATGTTAGTGGGGATTCTATTATACAACTTATTAAATCTTTTTTTAAATTCAAAAAAAAATTCCCCATTCTTTTTCTTTAGAGTTGCAAATTCAGTCAAATAGTATTAATGATCTATTTTTTCACCCCATCGATTAATGAAAGTTTTGTAATAGGTCCCAATTAATTATTCAATTTGCAAATAAGTTTTAGAACCATTTCTTAGCATCTCGTTATAAAATTTGAACAAAAATTCCCATATATACATATTCATGTTCGATGGCTAAATTATCAGTACAATCTTGGAAAGCAACAATGTGATCTTCAACTAATATTTGACTTTCCCCATCAAACTTTGGAAGTATCTTCAAGTAACTCTCAATCATACCATATAAGTTTTGGGGAAGTATGAGAGGTCCATACCTATCTGCTACCCATGGATTAACTCTGAGTGGATTTGTATTTCAATTGTGCACCATTATGTGTTGAAGAATTTTTTTTTTCCTTTAGGGGAAACTAGTTTGTGATTACAAGATGTTGAATATATAAAAATATCATGATTTTCCAATAGACAAAAAAAGACTTGAATTTGAAAAATCAACTAGTGGTTCATTTTTTCTCAAAGGACATGAATGAGTTTTTTTAAGAGTGTTAAATTTAGGTAGATATTCAAAATATTCAAATTCAAGAATAGAAATTTATTCAATAATAGAAATACATAAGGATGAAGAACTAACTTTACGTCATATATTCCCTTCTATAACTAACCTTTCTGGATCAAAATAAACTGGATTTTCTTCAAAACTATGATGAGACCTAGTGTGTCTTTTTTCTTCATCCAAATCGAATAATGGAGTCACTTGGTAAAAGAAAAATTATAGTAATTTTCCTTTTAGAACATGAACCATGTTGTTTTACTCTTGTTCACTATCAAGAAATAAAACTTTTGCTTTTGTCACTTCCCAAGGAATGGAAATTTGAATATTTGTTCCCTGCCACGGTGCCAAAACACATGGTGTTCCTTAGGTTGCTCCTGACTAGGGAACAATGCCAAGGCACCCTATTGAGGAAAAATACCTCCCCATTTTAGGCTTACTGAAAGAATCCAACAGCCAAAAAGAGTAACCCTCAAATATTTGTGTTGTTTTAATTTAAATTTTATTCAATAAAATTGAAGAAGTTTTGAACTTTGCTCTTAAAAAAAACTTAAAATGAAGTTTAATACAATAATGAAGAGATTATGCAATAAAGAGATCGAGTTTTAATAATTATTCTCATTTTCTAAGGGAGTCATATTCTTGTTCAAATAGTGTTTAGAAAAATGTGAAAGAAAATGAAGTGAGAAAAGAAATAATATAATCTTCTTTAAAATAGCATTGCTCAAGTTAATCCCAAAGGGCTTGGATCCAATGGTGGAAAGAGAGGATTTTTTCACCATTGGGGAAGGTTCAATTCCAATGAGGGCCTAACCTGGAGCCATGGGGGCACCTTGAAGTAATGGTCGAACATGTGGTTGCACCCAGAAATATTATATTAAAAATGATATTGTAACCCGTGCACATATAAGTTGATCAAATCCCACCTCCATGTCCTTCAAATTTTACCCTCGGATGGGGTTACAGGGAGGCAGGAAGCTACGACTCGAATTTGTGCAAACATGTGCCTAGATCGCAGACTAGACATATGGCAGGTACGTCCAGTGGTGTGTCAACTAGCATAAACTTGGAGGATGGACAAGACGTGGAGGTATGTGCGATCATTATGGATAATTAAGGCCAGCTCAGATGATCCCATATGTTTGCTCCATCGTTTAATCATGAATCGTGCTGGTAGAAAAGACTATTATTCCATTTGTTGAACTTACGCTTATACTAAGAGGGGGGGTGGATCAGTATAAGATACTTTTTACTTTATTTAGCCAGTCATCAATCATTCATCGAATGAGAAACAATATTCACATATAAACTCAAATCATAATGCATAGAGTTTAAAATTAAAACCCAATTGGGAGAAAACCATAAACTTATCTTTATAAATATATGTAGGCACCAACCTATTGGAGACACCAATATCCTCAACTGAGCACCAACTCAAAAACACTTGTAAGCGCTAACCTACTATTACAATATTTGCAATCACCAACTTGTTGGAGACACCAATTCCCTCACCTGAGCACCAACTCAAAAATATATGTGTAGAAACCAATCCAATATATTCATACATAGAGTACTTATGACTTCACTTGCATGCTTCATTCCACACAAAATCCTTCATACCCTAGTCACATCCAAGCCTCATCACATAATTTCCAGAATATAATCCCTAACAGAAACATCACATCCTCAAAACAATGCACACTGCAACATCACATAACTTCAGTCCTTCATAGTGCACCTTGAGAAGAAGAAAAATCCTAAGAAAAAACCCTTAGACTTCTCTTACACACCTTTAGATCCCAAAAAGACACCCCAACTCCTTTAGCACACCTCAGATCACTTATGTCCACCTCAGACTTGATCTCTTGCTTGGTTGCACTACAAATGTGTACATCTATCATGTGTTTATAGTAATTGTATCCGCCCTTTCAAGGCCAACCTGTAAAGATTGGTTGAGTCGACCTCAATGTTCTAGCTAGGTTGTCGAATGGAAAAATCCATATCTCCTCATTCTGAGGGAGTTAGAGAGAATGCAATATACTATTGGAAAGGTCTCAAAATAATATTTCCAACCATATAACTTGTGTTCCCATTTGAGCTAGGTATGTAGGGTAAAAATTCCTTCAAAGATATGATATCCAAACTGATCATCAAAAATCCAAAAATAATATTTTCATCAATCTCCATCTTACAATATTTATCTTGGACATTTGTAGGCTTGTAATGTTTATATTGGACATTTGTAGGCTTGCCTTGTCTTTGACATCAATGACAACAATATTTCCAACACCATTGCTTGGGTTTTTCATGCCATTGTTCTGCATCATGGCTCTGAGTGGTATTTCAATTTCATTCGAATGATGTTCCTGGGTGGTGTTGCTTCAACCCCGAGGTTTCTTTTCATGATAAAGGTGGATGCCCCACCTCCCAATTGCAGAGGCTCTTCTACGAATCTCTACATGCATCATTTCTTTCTCTAGGATCCCTTAATCCCTCAGTTGGACTTCGTCTCCCTATCGATGGTGATGTCGCCTAGCAGTGGATACAATCGAGGTTATCGTCAAGGTAGAAGGACCCCCTCCCCCCAAGCCCTCCACCTCATGCAACTCCAGTTCAAATCCCAATATTTTGCGAGTGATGATAGAAGCTATAGTTGTTACACATGAGTACACGAATAAATCCATCATCGCATCCATGAGGAAATAGAAAATGTAGAAGAGAAATATGTCTGGACAAATGCAACATACACGAATGGGAAATTGACACTGACATTGGCAACTGGGCACCTGATCCAGGAAGCTTCAAGGAAAGGGATACCAAATACTGGAGGACAATGGTCCTATATTGGCACATTAAAAAAAAAATGGTAAAGGTTCTTTAGGACAAAGAAGAGGACAAGGAGGATATCCTCACCCAATTGGTAGAGCTTAAGCAACAACTCCAAGAGATAAATACTGAACTTTCAGCTAGTGCCCAAAATCCT
Organism: Picea sitchensis; assembly: GCA_010110895.2. Classification (NCBI taxonomy): domain Eukaryota; kingdom Viridiplantae; phylum Streptophyta; class Pinopsida; order Pinales; family Pinaceae; genus Picea; species Picea sitchensis. Next base: position 238,933 of record SNQJ01S0003188.1, read on the forward strand.
ACTACTCTAGTTGATGGAAACCCCAGGCCCCAACATCAGGAGCACCTTGTGAGGGAACATGGTCTCTCTCTAGCCTAACTTTCAGTATTCCTAGAATTTTGAGTTTCATTGGCACTTTTTACAAGACTTATATGGCTAAATGTAGGAAGACAATTAGGCACTTAGTTTGGTTTTACAGTTTCATAAGTTTTTATGAAATTCAAAACTTGGCCCAAACTATATGGACTAATAGTCTCCTCCACTATTGTTGGTTTGGTTTCCCTAGTGACAGGCCAACATCTAAGTGGATTGTGTGTATTTTTTCCTCACTTGTTAATATAAGTAAACTAGTTTGTTGATAAAAACAAATATTATTCAAGGTAAATATTGTTTCAAGAAAACATATCCATGAGTATATTTAGAATAAGCACTCACTAATAGTTGAATTGGAAAACATACGAATACATACAATAATGTTACAAACATAAACTTTCAAAAAAACTTCTATGTATATTCATAATCATATTTGTTTTCAACGTAATCCAACAATAAATGCTATGAACCATGAAATGTAGAATAAAATATGTTACTAACTTAGCATTCAATATAATCATCCATAATTGCAAGATTCATCGCGTCAAAAACTTTACAAGTTATTATTGATATATTAGAAATCTTGATAAATAGATTAAATCTCTAAACAAAATTGCATTGCTTCAAAATCAAAAGTTTTTATTGAAATATTTAAGACAAGCAACAAAATGGCATATACATTATTGTTGATTGAACAAGGGATGAATCCTCTTAAAACACAAAAGGACCATGAAAAAAAAAAAAATTCTCTCTTTCAAATGACCGACATGGCTGACAAAAGTAAGTTCTCTCTTTAGTCCAACAATCAATACCCTCCTCTTCATTTTCCTTTCTTTTATCTTCTTTCACCTCAACAGTTTTTTGGTTTGAATAGTGGTTTCCAAACACAATAGATAGTGGAACTCAATATAATTGGGAAATGGTTATTATCTCCTTATAACATGCTTAGAATATTTGAAATCTATCCATCCAGTCATGTAGTTTTTTTTCCCTATGTAGGGGATGATGTGTTGATATGGAGGTGACCTAAGGCACATGCATTTTTGATGAATATTTGTTTCTCAACTCGGCTAGTTGATTCCATTCATTTCCTTCTGGGTACTTAAAATATATCATCTTTCTTGCAACAATATATAATTCAAAATAAAGGTCAAAATATGCATGCAATAGAGTTTGATACAAATTAGTGATAATACTTAATAGTTTCAAATCAATTGAAAGTTTATCAAAGATTAGCTTTCCTCTAATAGGGACATTAACATCCTTGAATTGCTTTGTAGTATTCATTTCCTTGAGTAAGAAATCATTACACAGACCAACCTCATAAAACCATCCATCATATGTCCATGGGGAAGGCTAACCCAAGTCAATTATTCTTCTAAATTCATCCCTGAACTCTTGAACGAATTGTCCAACTACAATGCATTTATTTTGAGTTTCCATCATCAAACTTATTTTTTAATGTAATAAACTTGTTAACATGATAACAAAAGTTATATATTTAACACCCAAAGCTGCAAGTTCAACTTGAGTTCTACCATTTAGAAATTTGATTACCTCATCTACCACTTGAGCTTTGTCTACCAATGTTCTCAAGCTTTGGTAATCTCAATCTGCACTCTACAAGTTGAAATTTTAGTTTATTCAATCACATCAAAATGTCCTCTGAGTTGTTCTATTACTAATATGATTTGATCCTAAATCATATTCTTTACTCCAATTAAATATATTTTTCTAGAAATTCTCTTTCCAATATCTTCCAAGGACTTCATTAACTCTTCATTTTTTTTTATTGCTCTCAACTGTGATTTTATCCATGTTAGCAAGTTTTTTATGAAAATTATTAATTATTAAATCTATTTTCCAAATGTGTTTTTAAATCTATTATATCTATGGTTTTTCACTGAATATTATTCTTTTCTACTCTTAATTCATTATGAATTGCAGATAATTAACTTTTCAGGCTAGCTATTTTCCTTGCTTTTGATCCTTCTTTAATTATTTTAACTTCAGGAATAGTTTTCTTTAAATTAAGGTTGGCTAATAAAGTTGCTTCTTTCTCCTCATTTATCTTATCAATTATCTTCCCCGAGCTAATGTTTGGATGCGTTAGCTTTGCTACTTGATCACTTAATTGCTCTTTTTCTCTCTATACTTCAATTAACTATTTAGTCTTAACATGTTCTTTTGCTTGTATTTTTAATTTAGCATTTAAGACTTGAATTTCCTTACCCTTATCTTTGCCAAAGTCACAACTCCAGTCTTATCATTTGGGTCTTCTTCGAGAGAAATTAGTTTATGTTCTAAATCAACTAATTCTTTAACTTAGTTACCAACATTGTCAATTTCTTGACGTTTGTTGTTGCTTGTATTAAATATCTAAATATGATTTTCTCAATTTTCTTATGTCATTCAATCTTATTTCATATTAGCATCTTATTTAAATAAAATTTTACTTTAGTAGTATTAAATTTACGTTTTGGTTGTGGAGTTTGATTATCTTCCTGATTTAGATGTTTGTTTCAGCGGTGCTTGGACCCCATTCCCTAACGAGGGCCTATGGGGGGATTTCCCCCCACAAATGTCGTCGGGGGGAACAATTTTTGTAGCGCCCCTCCCAGGTGGGGGATTCGGGAGCAGTGCCCCCGAAGCAAAATTTTGAAAAAAATGTCTTGTAAAATATTGTAATTTCATAGTCAATTTGGACTGTCCATTATAAGGTCGCAGATCTGATGGTAGAAGTTATTTTAGGGTTTTTTCCCTAGAAGGAAACCGCCTTTTATGAGAGAATTTTATTGTAGCTGTGTATTATCGTGAATATTGTATTTTGGGAGATGAGATTGTGAGAGAAAGAAGAGGAAGTTACAACGGGTGTGTTGTAGGTTGTATCACTTCATTTTGTTGGATAATAAAAATGAAGGACCTGGAAATTTCTCTAGTGGACATAGCCCACAGTGGGTGAACCATGTATATCTGTGTCTCTATTGTATTATGTATCTTTTGTGTTTTATTTATGCATTTGTTTTATTTTATTGCTCCGCGATCCTATTTTTCTAACATCAAAAGACTTGATTTCTCCTTCAGTATTATTAACTTTAGATTCGATGTTATTAACTTTAGATTGCAAAATAGTCATGTCAAGTATTCATTTGTCATAATCTAGTGAAGTTAAGAGTCTAAGAGGTGCATATCCTTCCTAACATGTCTAAAAAAAAAATAGTTTTTCTTTAAATTGCTTGGATTTCTTCTTATTCAAAACCATTTTAATAAACACATCAACACCTTTATTAGATACATAAACTTTTTTAGAACTTCCCATTTCTTTTGATAGCTTACTTGAAAATATGTGAGTCCACTAGTTTTTGGAATCTAAGTGATCAAAATAACGGACTTTTCATAAATTAGTCCACCTACACCTTTGTTTTTGTTTGATTATTTCCATGATACAAAGATTGAATTTAATTAGGGGTAGAACAAGATGGACTCGATGCAAAGAGGGGAAGGATGTGATAGTGAAATAGATGGACTCGATGCAAAGAGGGATAGGATGTGATTTGCGTTTAGATTTTATATGTGTTTAGATTTTATATGTTAGGTTATCTTCTTGAACACAATGGACTCGTTGTAAAGAGTGGAAGGATGTGATAGTGAAATAGATTTGGTTGTTTAAATAATTTTAAAGTTGTTTCAGAGTATATTTAAAGGGTGCATTATGTGCATGTAAAATGTAACTTTTTCTACTTGAAATGGAAGTTGCAATTTTTTCTTAGAGAAAAAATTAATAATGTAGTAAAATAACCTACATTTTTTTTCCAAGGAAAATTTTGTAGAGGAACCCAAGGAATGCTTCCTCATATTCATAAATGTCATGAATAGTACATTCATTGGCATGAACATGGAGAACCCCAAGAGATGCTTCTACACATTTGTGGAAGGCATCAATAATAAACCCATCGACATAAACTAATCCACCTCACCCACAAAAATTCAAATCAAACACCTGATAACATGAAACTAGACAAATATCCAATTCAAACACCTGATAACATGAAACTAGACAAATATCCAATTAATTAAAATAACCCCTTAAACTTATATATATATATATATATATATATATATATATATATATATAATTCTAATTCTAATTTAAGATTGAAAATTATAATTAATGTGTGAGTAGCACAAACTAATTATAATAATATAAATTTTATACATATATATGAAATATAACATATATAATATATTTAGGGTGTGAGGACACACTTTTTATCTTCTAGGGATATATAACATATTATTCTTAGATAATTTTAATATTTTTTTTTTATACATGGTATTCGTACATCACTAAATTTTCATGCTATTCATTTACAACTTGAATGAGTTTAATGGTTAAAAACATGTGTTTCCTCCATGAAGGTCACAGGTTCAAATTCAGGAGGGGGGTGGGTATGTATACATTTGTAGACTTTAACAGTCAAATCGTTGCATGAAGGAGGTCCCTTGTCCCACAAGCAAAAGGGTCTCATACACCAATTTGGTGTCTAGCTTGATTGTGACCTTAAAATTATATTATTGTTATTATATATATTAATTAGTGGGTAAAACGGAATTATCTTTTATATAAGATAAAAGTAACATTTATATGGATTTGCTAAAATTTTGATGTGACCAAACAAGTGGACATTAAATTATTCTAGATGGGATTTCGAAATAAAGTTTGATGTCACTACGTGAGTGGACATTTACTTATTAAAGATGGAATTCTCTCATTTAATATCTATAAGTAACGATATTTTGTAACAAGGGCATATTTAGTTTTGATAGATGGAATTTCTCATTTAATGTTTACAAGTATCAATATTTTGTAATAAGGAAGAAATGTTATGTAGTGGTAACATTTATGTAATTATATGAATGTTTTAAGGAAGAATTATAAAGTTGACATGTATCAATATTTTGTAACAAGTGTTGCATGGCAGTGTAGTCCCTGTCAGATTGGAATGGGAATACATGCACTGTTATGGCGGGACCGAGGGAGAAATAGAATCTCGAAGCAGCAGAGACATGTGGGAATCAGATTGAAGTACAGGTGGTATCCATGCGGAAAATGACTCGTGCCAGTGTGTCACACGCCAGCCATAAGACATCGGGCTGGTAGATGACCCTGGGACAATGTGACTGTGGAAGTAAGGTCGGAGCCCCGAAGAACCTCCTGAAATAGTTAATCATAATATTATATTAATATGGGGTTAATATGCAAAGGAGGATGTTTATCCTACTGTGTTTTTTATAGATGTGATACTCATGTTTAAGTTTTTTCCTGGGGTGTGTATAGTTCAAATATGGGACTTAGAAAATTTACGTTGTAATAACTTGAAGCAATAAAAAAGGATAGTAGTAGTTTTTTTTTTTTTTTTGAAATAAATGTTCCTAGAAAAAAGGACCAGGAATCACACACATTAAACATTCAAATATAATAAACATAATTTCCTGACATCCAACATAGTTGAAAAAAAAAATTATGAGCACACAAAAATAAAAGAAGATGATTGATATGCATAAAGAGAACTAATTTAGCATTCTGAAAGCAGCCCACAAGGCATCATCGAAATTGATCCCAAATTAGTTTTCTTTGAAATTTATCAAAAATTAATAATGTTTGTTACATATTTCTGGAATCTGTTACATATTTATGGAAATTTAAATGTGTTTGTCATATAGACTAGGATTGGGCTCCCACGGACCATAAAAGAAATAAGTACAAGAAATAGGAATGTAGAAAGAAGAAGTGTGCGATGGTAGAGAGGAAGACCTGAAAATAAGAAATTGGAAGTTATCAGCCTTTGGTTAGAGATTTTTATTTAAAGAGGTGGAATAAATGGATTGATAAAGAAAGCAAGATGTGATCAGTATAGACTTACTATGAAGCTGATGCCTTTTGTTGCTCTCATCGACAGCCATTGGAATCATGCCAACCGGTTGTTTCCCTTCATCGATGAGCTTGTCCATTATCCTTTGGAGCCATTCTTCAATGTAGCTTCTCATGGGGACCACGTTGATTTCATCCCGGATTTCTATGTTGAAAAGATCACTTTCTAATTTCCTTAGATCGATAGAAATATTATACAGAGCCTGTTCAATTTCTTCATTGTGTGTCGAATAGTCCACTAACCAGTTCTCCGCGACATCTTGACCATATTCAAGGATGTCGTAAAACTTTTCTAAATATAGCCCCTTTAAAATATCAACTTGTTCATTGAAGGCTTTCTTGGTTAAGGACATAGAGTTGAGGATTAAGTTTGGGTCTTGAACCTCATTGGTACTTTCGGCTAAGTCTATTTCAATCAGGTTTCTGAATAATTATTCTTTCGTTGATATGGCATGTTCACATGATTCAACAATGAGGTGTAGGTTCTTAACTTTCTCTTTCCAACATGCTTTTAATTGTTTGATTCAGTTTGGGGAGGGGAGATCTTCTTGTCTTCTTTTCAGATCTGAGATGTTGATGACATGGTTGCCAAAAGGGATCACCATCTCTAGATAGAAACATTCTTCATTTTTTAAATTTGTCTGCAAATGTTTGTGCAAAGAATGTGCCCTCATTCGAAAGGAAGCCATATTTTGTGATGTTTCCCTGGCTTCAGTAATTAGCTCCATTATTTTCTTGATATTCTTCTCTACATAGCCTCTACAGGATGTGAGGAGGCTGGAGGATCCTTTTAACTTGGCTACAGGGGTGGAAAGCATAGTTTTTGCTAAAGGACTGGCAAAGAATGGGGTAAGAATCAAATCCTCCTCCAATTTATTGATTCAATCGTTCAGTCTGGCATTCTTTGCTTCAATTCCTCCAATGGAATCATCAAGAGCATCTACAATTGCTCGGTGAAATCGATATATTTGGCATGGATGAATGTTCCTAAGGTTAATCTCTGAACGAGATTTCCCTTTCTTATTTGTTACATCTCTCTTTTCAATAATTAAATTTTTAGATTGGTTGTCAAAAAAAGTGTGTTCGAATACAAAGGATTCATCTTCATCAAAAATCTCGGTCTCAACTATTTCCATTTTGGAACTATGGTGCATCGCATCCGCATACTGATCAACTTTGCGAAACATTTCATCCACAACAATCTCAAGTTTCATGTTCTCACTTTCAATTTCAGGCTCTTTCTCCTACCCTACAATGTTTTTTCTCTTCTTCGTCAAGGGAAGTTTGTGAGAACTATCAATTTTTACGCAAGGAAGGTTCTTATCCCCTCCTTCATTTGAATATTTCTGGGTTGATTTCTTACTGGGGTGGTCCGTTGAAGCGATGCTCTGTGATGTCGTGCTCTTGGGAGTGTTGGTCGGGGATTGGACACTCTTCTCACCGGAGCCTTTTCCCTGTTTTATGTACAATTCAGTTGTGCTTTGCAATGTCTCTACGTCGCCATAGTCAAGAGCATGATTGTTTTCATCATTGTCTTTGTCTTCGGTCAGGCATGTATGGATAAAAGAGTTACTAAAGCCAACTACTAGTAAATGTTCCAGAAAAATCCCATTAGGATTGAACCCTCTTAGTCTTTCAGCATATCTTAGGTTCAAGTTCTTGAAATGGCCTACAAATTCGTTAATCTTGTTGGCGTTCCCGAACACAAATTCCCCGCCTTTCCAGGGCAGAGGAATGAACTATTTTTTTCTCTTGCCATGGAAAAAATGCAACCGGTAGTTGTATTGCCTTTCTATTTCTGTAACAAACATCTTGTCTGTGATGTGACATGGAAGGAAAGCATGATTTTCCTTGGATCCAAAAATCATTATTACACTACAATTTTCCATTTGTTCAAGTGTCACCTTCCTGTCCAAAAACTTGATTTCCTAGCCAGACATCCGGGGAGCATCCTTTCCTAACAATAAATCTTTGAAAACCAAGACAAAGTCATTAAAAATCTCATAAATATAATGGGAGGCCTTGTACCTCCACAAGGCTTGGTACCAGAACGTTACTGGTTCGAATTCATAGTTTATCTTCTTGGACAGAGACAGTTTTGGAAACAGACAACAATGTGTTATTGCGAAAATCAAGTAGGATGACATATAAAATTTATTATCTTCTTTGAATCGTGACAATTGAGAATAGATTTCAATGGAAATTAGCTTCCCCTAATCAAAAATGGATTGTTCCTTGAATTTGAAATACAAAATATAAAGAACCATGTGGGAAATTCTTGTGGTGGATTCCTCTCTCGTTATTCTTGTAAACAACCAGGCAATTTCCCGAAATGGATTTCTAAAGGAACTAACCTGCAACTTTGTGATATCTTCGGGAACTGTTGTCGGCTCTTTGAGGAACTCGGGTAAGAGGTCCAACCTGTTATCATGTTTTTCTAGGAACTGCTTTCAATCTTGTCCTCTGAAGGTCAATGTTGGCTCCGACAATCTTAACATTTTGCGGAAGACCTAAGGTGACAAAGAAACAGGAGAATGGTCGCACAGTGGAATAATTATTTGGCTTGAAATATATTTTTAGGCACACCAAGAGACCACCTCCTTGCAGTCAAAAACCTCAGGGACGCAGCCTACACAAGTGATTCCATAGGTCCAAATCACTTCGTTCTGGGCAGAACGGGATGAATAGTAAGAGTATGCCCTAGACCACTGGAAGTTCCGGTCCTCACGTCCGAAGATATTCACTGTATCTCCACAGAACTATTGTTGAGGTGCTGGCATAAGTTTACAAGAACGTTCATTTGCTCCAAACAATGTTTGAAATGAAGAGTTGGAAGGGATAATATAACCCTCCGCAAATCTTGGTCCAATGTGTGTGAATGGGAGATCCCATCGAGCCTTTCGCTCATTAATGACAATCTTGACGGTTGTTGCATGATGCATTGTTACCATTAAAGACTAGTAATTTCATACCTAGAAGTGCGAAGACGGTGGGTATGGCGAAGAGCAATTAAGGATTGGAGATTTCATGAACGCGCCAACGCGACGACCCGCGAAAGACATTCCATGTTGTTTGAGATGAACAATCGAAAGGGATAATATAACTCTCTGCAGATCTTGTTTTAATGCATATTAAAGGGAGATATCCTCGATCATTTCACTCATTAATGACAATGTTGACGGTCCGTGCATGACGAGTTGTTAGCATCAAAGCTTACTAACTGCATATTTAGAAAGAAGTACGAAGGTTGCGGGGATGGGAAAGAGCAATTAAAGAATGGATAATTATCGAAAGTGGTCGTTTGGGCTTCAAAATAGGGTTACAAGGTATAACCATGAGAGGTGAGAGCCTGAGGGTCAAATTGTATGTCTCGAAATTTTTTGAGTGAAAAATGCATAACACGAAAGAGAGCATGATGGGACAATCCAGAGGTCAATTTGTATATCGCGGAACTTTAGGTACTGTTTGCAGGCCACGAAACATTGGAAGCGCAATCGTGAGCCCACATGTTCGGGAACCCACAAACGAAAAAGTGGCTAAGTATGGAATAGGGAAACGGTAGGCCAGACTTGTTTTTTCCAATATATTGAAATTTGTAATAGATATCCCATTACGTGGCAAGATATTTTCTGCATGTTTCTAGCAAGTTTTGTAGCGATAGTCAATGTGACTGTCTCGTCGAGCCTTTTGCTTATTAATGATAGTCTGTACGGTTCTTTCATGATGAATTGTTAGCATTAAACCTTGGTCGTTGCATACTTTGAAAGAAGTGCGAAGGTGGCGAGCACAGTAAACAGTGACTAGGAATTGGATATTTCGTGAACCCGCCAACTCGAGGATCCGCGAAAGGGATTCCATGAAATGGGAAAGTGTGGAAAGCAGTTGGACGAGCTTCAAACTAGGGTGACAATGGTTCCCCAGGAGATGTGATGACCCGAGGATCAAATTGTATGTCTTGTAACTTTTGAGTGAAAAATGTGTAACACAGAAGAGGGGATGATGTGGGATTCCGACGGTCAATTTGTATATCGCAGAAGTGTGGGAGATCTCCTCAATCCTTTCGCTCATTAATGGAAATGTTTACGGTTCCTGCATGATGAACTATTAGCATTAAAGATTACTAATTGCACATCCATAAATAAGTAGGAAGGTGGCGGGGACAGGGAACAACAATTAAGGAATGGATAATTATCGAAAGCGGTCGGTCGGGCTTCAAAATAGGGTTACAAGATATAACCAGCAAAGGTGAGGGCCCAAGGGTCAAATTATATGTCTCAAAAGTGTTGACCGTAGAACGCGTAACACGGAAGAGGGCATGATGGTGCATTCCTGCGGACAAAGTGTATATCGTGGAACTCCGGGTAATGTTTGCAAGTCACGAAACATTCAAAACAAAATCTTGAGCCCACCAGTCCAGGAACCCACAATCGAAAAAATGCCTAAGTATGGAATAGGGAAACTTTAGGCCGGACTCGATACATAGTGGTTGCAGCATGTGCAACCATGGAAATGTACCATGTCATGAACATACAACCAACTTGCGGCTAGGTATTGAAAGGAACGACGGACAGTCGAGCTCATGATGGAGCATTCCAGCGAACAAATTGTATATCATGGAACTTCGGGTACTGTTTGCAAGTCGCAGAATATTCGAAACACAATTTTGAGCCCGTCAATCTGGGAAACCACAATCGAAAAATTGTCTAAGTATGGAATAGGGAAACGGTAGCCCGGACTTATTTTCGCTAATATATATCGCTTGCAAGTTGCAGAACATTGGAAACACAATCTTGAGGCCGCCATTTCGGGAACTCGCAATCGAAAAAGTGTCGAAGTATGGCATAGGGAAACGTTAGGTCGGACTCGATACACAGTGGTTGCAGCATGTGCAACCATGGAAATGTATCACGTCATGGACATACAACCAACTTGCAGCTAAGTATCGAAAGGAACGGCAGACGATCGGGCTCATGATGGGGCACTCCAACAGACAAATTGTATATCATGGAAATCTGGGTACTGTTTGCAAGTCACGTAAGATTCGAAACACAAGTTTGAGCCCGTCAGTCCAAGAACCCGCAATTGAAAAAGTGTCTAAGTATGGAATAGGATCGCGGAGGTCCAAGTGTTGTTTGTAGGTCACAGAACAATGGAAGTGAAATATAGAGGCCGAAATAATTAATGTGCATTGAGAAGGGCGTGAATGTGGAGAGGATGGAAGGGAGCGATAAATGCTTTGAAAATTTTTGTGAACCCAAGTAGAGTGAAGCTTGCGAGTTGGAGGATCACGGGGTGGAATTGTAGATCACATAATTTTTGGGTGCAAGATGTATATCACAAAACATGTGGAAAATTTTGGCTAAGTATGGAAAGGAACGACGGTCGTTCGGAATACCATAAATGGTGATTTAATGCGTGTTAATGGGATATTTCCTTGAGTTTTTTTTAATGTTAATGTCAATTGTTTCATACCGGTGTGTTGAGTTGTCACTAGTAAAACCATAATTAATGTGCATTGGGAAGGGTGAGAAGGCAGTGGGGATGGAAGGCAACGATAGATGCTTTAAAACTTTTGTGAACCTGGGTAGAGTGAAGCTTGCGAGTTTGAGGAGTCTAAGGTGGAATTGTAGATCACGAAAGTTTTGAGTGCAATATGTATATCACAGAACAAGCAGCAACGGAGTTCGATAACGCCAACCCCGGAAACCGCGGCCATAAAATTGGCTAAGTATGGAAATGAACGACGGTCGGTCGGACTCGTGATGTGAGGATATAGATGGAGATGAAGATCTGGCAGTCTGCCAACACAGGAACCCACGGTCATAGAAAGGAAACTAAGTATATAACCAGAAAGGGATAATAGAGGGGAACAAGAAAAGGGAAAAAGGGGTAAGTATCTCACAGAACAACATCTATTGTTTGTTTATTAATGTCAATCTTTTCGAAACCCTGGTGATTTCTCTCTAGTAAAAGCATAAATTGCAGATCACAAAATTTTTTGGGTGCAATATGTATATGACGGAACAAAGGGCATAAGTGTTCGATAGCGCTAACCCGAGATCCAGTGGTCAGATAATTGGCTAAGTATTGAAAGGCACTGTGGTTGGTTAGGCTCGTGATGTGAAGATATAGATGAAGATGAGCATCTGCCAATCCGCCAACCCGTGAACTCGTGATCATAGAAATGTGACTAAGTATATAACCACAAAGGGATAATAGAGGGGAAGAAGACAAGGGAAAAACGGGTAAGTATAGAGAAGGGAAAACAAAGGGAGAAACAAGCATTTAGTCTCAGCTATGTAATATACTTGGGGGTCGACAAAGACAGCTTCAAGTTTAAAGAGAATTTGTTTATATGTATTCCAATAGTATTCATATTAATATATCTTAATAGATTATTTGTGGTCCAAATGTAAAGCATCTTCCAATTTGCAGGGTGTTTTTTGGTTTGCAAATTTCATTCAAACCCATAAGCAATTGAAATATATGTGTGTGTGTGTGTGTGTGTGTGTGTGCTGTAACATTTTTTATATGCAAGGATATTCTCAAATAGAAGAATTTGTAATATATGCACAACATTGAAAAGGAACAGGAACATGACGCCAACACCTGAGTTGCCTTGTTGAAATAGAGTCATTAATTCATTCTATTTACGGGGCTCCGAAGAATGAAAGAAGGACGGGTCCACCCATTTTTTTCTTAAGTATAGGGTGGGCACCACATAACTATGTCCTATCACAAATTATTCTTCCATGTAAAATGTGAGGAGCGAATAGAGTAGCTTTTATTTAAATCGAAGTGTTGGGCAGGAGAAAAAAAGCCTTGCCATGCATGTTTAACCACGGATCAAAGAGCGTCTTAAATTATTGTAGAAAGACGTTGAATTCATCTATCAATAGTTGTACAAGAAAATGAGTCAATTTAAAAATAAAAATAAATACAAAATTAAATTAAAAAATAATATTGGATATTGGAAAACACCATACAAAAACCTCAAATATTTTATATTCAGATAAACTGGGTTACAAAATACAACTCAGATTACTTCCCAAAATAGTTGTCTTGAAATAGTTCAACACATATTCTTTGAAATTTAAATGTGTTTTCCATAATGACTGCGATTGGGGATCTCGCGAACAAAAAAAGCAAATATGTACAAGAATCAAGCCTGTAGACAGTCTTTTATAGATTTCAACTTGATCATCAAATGCTTGTCTGGTAAAAAACAACGAGTTGAATATCAATTTCGGGTCTTGGACTTCATGGGTGTTTCCAGCTATATCTATCCCAGCTTCTTGAATAGATTGTCTCTTCTAGATATGGCATGCATGCATTAGATTTTTATTCAAAATTCCATACTTTGCTAAGTGTTAATTTCCCTCTATCATCGAAAACTTGGGGTTTAAGGTGCCTTCCTTGTAATGTTCCTGGTCATCCACATATGAGACAACTTAGAGATGTGATTCAGGCCCAATTCAAAGACAAGGGAGTGGTTTTATGTGACGTCAGCTTTGGGGGAAAAAAATTATGTTAGCCAATAGAAGCTAAGACAAAAAAATTCAAGTATCTTATGACTGGTATTATCCCTGTATTCGATCATTTGTTTGGTTGAAAGGCCTTCCTGGATATTTGTATGTTGAATTTCTTTGTTTTATTGTTCTAAATTGGAAGGGACATTCAAGTCACCTGCAAAATTCTTCGTTGTTGAAGTATATAGCTTCTTCCAGCAACACAGATTTGGCAAGTGTATCAAATGTTGCAGATCACACCATAATATATCTTTCGTCATAGGAGTGGACGACATCGTGGCTCACAAAATGGGCTGGAATATTCGAAAGTGACACCAAATATTACTCCATGCTCGAATACACTTAGAAGGAAATTATAAATTTGGATCCTCACGAAGGTGAGAAACTATATGCGTGGTTGAATCAACATTCTAAAATTACAGAACCTTCTATCTCAAAGTTGTAAGAGACTTGATAGACAACCAACTTCTATCTCAAAGTTGTAAGAGACTTGATAGACAACCAGCTTCTATCTCAAAGTTTTTTGAGCGACCTATGGATGTAGCAACAGACTCGACATACAATCAACTTTTGATCACTACTGGTACTAATGTCAATTGTAACAAGTCGTGACCCCAAGCTCCAGGTAGCTTCAACTTCAGGCATCCACACTAGCGATGACTCGAGGCTCTAGATAGATTCAACTTTGGACATTGACACTGGTGGTGGCAATGGGAACAGTGCCATTGAGTGCAGGGCGGTAATGTGGCGAACAAGCAGGTATGTCATTGTCAAAACACTTAGATTGCAGCATTGTCAGACCTACAAAGAGCATCGACTTTAGTGTTGGTTTGAGTCCAGAAATATTTGGAGGTCGGGTGTCATGTGCGATGATGACCTAAACATTAGCTACATGTCAGACATCTATTATCTGACATTGCANTATTAATTGTGTAATTAATTAACATCCTTGAAGGATGTGAATCCCAAACAATGCCTGAAACTTTTCGAACAGTCATGTGTTAAAAAAATACATTGTTTTATATTTTTTTTAAAAAGAAATTGTATTTTCTATGTCTAACATTAGGTTGCACACGTGAACCTTTTTAAGTTAACCGAAATTAATATATAGTCAACTCAAATCCCCGGAAGTGATCAAATTTCCTAGAGCTAGTTTATTTCCATCGTGTTGGTTAGGATAGAAGGATCCACCACCAAGACAAAGAAAGAAAGTAGCAATAAAAGCACATGTGCAAACACAAGCTGGTGATGGAAGCACTCTATGACCAAGAAGGCACTTTGTTCTTATCGACCTGTGATCCTGATGAACAACTCCAGAGGCACTTGCGGCGAGGCCATGGCGATTTATTTGAACCAGACAAGTCAATACTTCAAGCATTGAGCAACTTGTTAGGATATTTAAACACTTGGGAGTTAGTTAAGATCTACTTGGTCTAATATGTCGTTAGGTAAAAGTGTGTTTCTTTAGTATGCATTAGTATGCATTTGTAGTTAGGAAATCTGACGGTCACGATATGTTCCCGAGATAGAGTGATCCGACGGTTCATACTCTCCTCGATCTTAACGGCCA
>SNQJ01S0003189.1:0-38090 GCA_010110895.2 Picea sitchensis
ATATATAGGAGACTAGGAGGTATAATTACAACTAATGGCCTAAAGACGACATAAATAAAATAACATTACTAATATAATATGCCCCAATTAAGGGGTAATGAGCCAATATTAGGGCTTAACACTTAACTTCAACATTCATGCAAAGGTACAAATCCTAATGCCTCATTCATTGCATCATTTAGTTCAGAAGGCCCTCATCACTGAGGAAGAGATGGACAATGGGGGTCAGGGTAGGACTCCTTCTAGAAAATATGTACAGGTGATACCGGGAGCGCATCAACATCAAACACCAACCAGATAGGATTCAGGGCATCAAGATACGCCTAGATTCCCTATTTTCACAACACCATGAAAACAGACTCCTCAACAGAGGACTCCTTATAGAGGACCACAATAGAAAAAACAACGTCGTCTGCAACAATTTTTTTTTAGGCTTATTTAGCAAAACATATCGAGATCACAGGCTATTAGACCAACAACTTCTACTTCGGGGACCAAGAAAACTAGAATGAAGAATGGATGTTGGACATGTGGTGAGCCACATTACCAACAAGACTGTCTGATTGAGAAGACTAGAGCGACCAGATCACCAGGACCCACTCTAATTGGATATTTGGGAAAGGCCCACATAATACATGTAGCGGTGAACAACTGCCATCTTGAGCACCGATCCACTGTGCTAGATACGTCAGGTACAATCATAGACCAGAATTACAGTATATTGATATATCCATGTTCTACAAAGAGTTTTATCTCTAGTGCAGTGCTAAAGAGAATTAAGGTAAAGGCAGTCGAACAATATGAATTTAGATATGTAGAAATGGCATCAGGTGCCAAACAGAAGGTTGGAGGAAATGTTACAAACTATAGCATTAACTTAGGAGACTTTGTAACAAAGGTGGATGTGTATGTCATGATCTTAGGATCTTATGACATAGTGATTGGTATGGATTGGTTGGAATTGCATGATGCGACAATTAACTGTAAGATGAAACGATTAAGTTTGACAACTGATTTGGGACAAAGTAGAGTGATTGTAGGAAGAAACCATAGAGTGTCCTTGAGGTTTATTTATTCCCTACAATTGAAAAAGAGTATGCACAAGGGATGCAAGTTATATGAAATCTTAGCGCTAAATGAAAAGGGTGAGGCAGAAGGACTAGAAAACCTTCATGTAGTGCAAGAGTTTGTAGATGTGTTTCCAAAAGAGTTACCAGGTTTACCACCCGAAAGAGAGTTGGATTTTACAATAGACTTGAAACCTGGAACTGAATCGATAGGGAGAACGCCTTACCGGATGTCAACGCCTGAATTGCAGGAGTTGAAAATGCAATGGAAGGATTTTTTGTATTTGAGACTGATACGTCCAAGCGTATCATCGTGGGGTGCACCTGTGATATTTGTTATAAACAAGGATGGATCATGGAGGTTTTTCATTGACTACCATAAATTGAAAAAAGCTACGATCAAGAACCAATATCTATTTCCAAGGATTGACGATTTATTTGATCAAATGAAAGGAGCGTCAATGTTTTCGAAGATTGACTTGAGATCAGGATATCACCAGTTACGGATTAAAGAGGAATATATCCCTAAAACTGCTTTTAAGATGAGATTTGGACACTATGAGTTTACAGTTTTACCGTTCGGATTGGAGAACGCTCCAGGGGTATTCATGAGTTTGATGAATGGGGTTTCCCGTGAATACTTGGACAAGTTTGTTCAAGTTTTTATTGATGACATACTGCTTTATTCTTGGACGAAAGAAGAGCATGACGAACATCTAAGATTTTTCCTACAGTGTCTACGAGAAAACAAATTGTATGGGAAACTATCGAAATGTTCTTTTTACCAATCGAGGATTCATTACTTGCGAAATATCATATCTGGTGAAGGTATCACTGTGGATCCAATGAAATTGGAGGCTATTATGGAATGGATAACATCGAAAAATGTACAATAAATACATACTTTTATGGGTTTAACAAGATATTACCGATGACTCATCGAAGGATTTTCGAAGATAGAAAATCTGATCACGAAATTGAAAAAGAAGAACAAGAAGTTCGTATGGACTAAGAAATGCACGGAAGCATTTCAAAAGTTCAAGTTGTTATTGACAACAACGCCGATACTAAAAGTCCCCGACATGGACAAGGAATTCTTGGTATGCACAGATGCATCCAAGGAAGGTTTAGGTGGAGTTTTGATGCAAGATGGTCGAGTGATCGCTTACATTTCAAGAAAATTGAGAAAGCATGAAGAGAACTATGCAACACATGACCTAGAATTATTAGCAATTGTATATGCCTTGAGAGTTTGGAGACATTATCTGATTGGACATAAATTCAAATTAAAGACATATCATTATGGATTGCAACATATTTTTACACAAAGTGACTTGAAAGCACGACAAAGGCGTTGGTCATAATTACTTAGCGAGTATGACTTTGAAATTAATCACATTAAAGGAACTGTGAATTGAGTGGCAGATGCGTTGAGTCAGAGACCACACATATTTTCGGTATTACCTCTTAAGATGAATCTTCGAGAAAATATTCTAACTGCACAATTTAATGATGACTGGTATAAAGAAGTTAAGAATAATATTGGATGAGATACCACGATGGTACCGAAGTATGAAGGTTATTCACTAGACAATGATGGATTGTTGAGATTTAAAGAAATAATTTATGTAATGCCTAAGGACGAATTAATAGGTTTGATCTTATGTGAAGCTCATCGAGCTGTATACATGGCTCATATGGGAGTCACGAAAATGAAGAAACACCTTAAGACTTTATTCTTCTAGAGGGAAATGAAGACAGACATAGTCAGTTACGTGGCTAGATGTCTAGAATGTCATCAAGTGAAGGTTGAACATAGACGTCCAACAAGATTGTTACAACCACTTGTTATTCAAAAATCAAAATGGGAGTTCATTTCGATGGAATTTATCGTTGGATTTCCATTGACGACAAGGAGACAGGATTCGATTTTTGTGGTAGTTGACACTCTGATAAAGAGTGCACACTTTATTCCTGTGCATACGATGTATCTGACACTAGAGATAGCTAGAGTAATTGTCAGAGAGATTGTGATATTGCATGGAGTACCAAGAAGGATCATATCCAATCGAGGATCAATGTTTATAGGACAATTTTGGACCAGTTTCCAAGAGGCTTTGGGAACAAAACCAAACTTTAGCACAACTTATCACCCAAAGACAGGTGAGAAAAAAAAAAGAACAAACCGTATTTTGGAGGATATGCTATGTATGTAGTGGACCAACATAAACGTTGGGAAGAATTCTTTCCACTAGTAGAGTTTGCATAAAATAACAACTATCAAAGTACGATTAAGATGGTCCCGTTTAAGTTTCTTTATGGGTGGCCATGTCAGACACCGTTGAGTTGGGATTGACTTGAGGATAGGGTTCTGGTAGGACAAGAAGTGATACAAGAAATGGAAGAACATATGAAATTGATAAGACAAAGGATTAAAGAAGCACAAGATCGACATAAGAGTTATGTTGATGCACATCGCGATGATCACAGTTACAAAGTTGGCGACAGAGTCTTCTTGTGGGTAAAACCGCACAAGAATTCAATCAATTTTAGAAAGGGTGCTAAACTCTCTCCTAGGTTTGTGGGACCCTTCAAAGTTGTGGAAAATAAAGGACCCATGGCTTATCGACTAGCCTTGCCTGATTCTTTGAGGCATATACATGACTTATTTTATGTATCTGTTTTGAGACATTATATTAGTGATCCTTCACATGTTATTGAAATGAGTTCATTGCAGGTATCAGACGAGGGTGCTCTCATGGCAGAGCCAATCCACATTATGGACCATAGCATTCGACAACTATGACGTCGAATAGTCTATCAGGTCAAGGTCCAGTGGAACAATTATAGTCCACACTCGACTACCTGGGAGGACGCATTTGAGATGCGTCAACAATTTCCTTACTTGTTTCATATATTAGACATATAGATATATGTGAGATAAATTTATTACTTGCTTTTATATATACTTTACAAACTTCAAGACGAATTTTAAAATAAGAGGGGGTGTATGTAACATCCCGCTCTACTGAACACACTATTATTGACTTATTCTTTGAGGACACTTGCTTACACGTGATCCGAGTATGGAACTTTGTGATTCATTCAGATTATGGGTTATATATGATGACATTGATGGGCTATGGATTATTTATGATATTGATGTATATATATCAACATATTATTTTGATGAGTCGTCTTGAGTGTGTAGGACACATGACATGTAAAGGATGATGATGACATTGATGGATTCCCTTGGACTCCGGATTGAGTCAGGGAGTGGATTGTATTTATTAGTGTTTCATTTTACATGCATGTGCTATATGATTGATTATAGTATGATTTATGTATATGGAATTATTGTCAGTGTTTTTGTCACTGGATGCAGGCTTGACAATGCTTGCTAATCCGACTCACATAAGGAGTAGAGGGGCCATGCACAAAAACCAAACATTTTAGGGAGAGGTGTGACAACGTCCCTGTCATAGCCTACTAGCACTCCCACCATGGCTTGAATGGTAGGTTAACGATTACCTAGTTTGAAAGGTCCACAATGCCGTGAGGGTGGACTGAGACAATCACTCAAGAAGCGTTCTAAGGAGCGCACAATAAGGTGGAGTCCTTATTCCTTAGAAGCCCTTAGTCTCTCACAAGGCCGACCGAGTGGAGTGTTGAATCCAAGGGTCGGACAACTTCCAAAAAAAGTCTAAGGTGAGTGGCACCCATGGAGCACGGAGGTGTGGCTTGAAGGGCACGTGGTGTAATTTAAAACTTGAAGTCAATAAATCTAGGTGGCCTACAAAACATTGAAATAATTAGACCTTGTTGGATTAACTAATTAATTAAACAATAGATTATTAATTGGAAAGTCTAACAAGATTCAAAGCCTAAGTCTAAGAATTGGCCTAAGTCTAAGTTTGATTTGGGAACTATCTAAAATATTAGAATTGGGATAAATCTAATACTAGGAAAAAGATGGTAACAATCTAAAGATTGGATGAAATGCACATGTGTTCATGAATTTAATAAAAATATTTTTTTAAAATAGAAATAAATAATAACTTGAGAGGTTGGGTGTACATAAAATAGAATCTAGAGTCAAACTACACTAGTCTAACTAGAAGAAGATTCCTAATCTAACTCCAATTAAGATCTAGTTAGGAGACACTTCTTAAATGAGAATCTGGGTAACAAAGGGACACATAGGAGTGAAAATAGGAACACATTGAGGAATGCGAGGGAATTTGACATTTTTAAATAAAATAAAATTAGTAAATACTGGTGTAACTTGGGGAGAATATGACAAGCGTGTGAGTGAATAATCCAAATTAAAATTAACTAAAAAGTTAATTATCTGTGCATGAGGACATGTGTCAGGGAATAAATTTATATAAAAACAAATAAGGTAGGAGGGAAAGGGATCCGATTTTATGAGCATTGTTATGCTACCAAATTTTTATTGGACTGTGTTTTACTTGTGAGAGTTGGGAGACCAAGCTTGTAAAAAGAGTGGAAGCTCTTCCTTGAGAGGGAAATTCTTGGAGTTGTTTTTGTTGGTTTCTTGTGTGTGGCCCCTTTGCGGCTCAGAGGGATATGAGGGAAGAAGAGTACCCCTAGAATTGGCTGGGAGGTACCGATTAAGTCTCTGTGATTAGCATGCGAAATAAAGGAAGGAGCGCAATACTTTGAAGGGCATATTTATTACACAACTTTCATTGGTCCCGCTATTTTTATATTATGAAATTATTTGTAGCACTAGTGTAGTAGTATGCTTTACTAATAGGGTCACTGTAGAATAACTGGAATGCCAAATTTTTACAATTGCTGTCAAGAATATTAGCTCAGAGTTTATATTTTTAAATTACAGTTGCTGCCACGAATAACATTTACAGTGCTTATATTTAAATTTCGTTGTAATTCCGGACGTTTTCCACTCTCTAAATTGGAGTGGCTTGATCCTCATTGTGAAATTTGAATTTATATTATGAATGGAATATGTTCTAAAATTTGTATTTTATCTATATTTAAAGTTTGAATGATCAAAGTTTTTAGTTGAGATTATTTTAGAAATTTACCAATGCATTATTTGTTGGTAAACCAAGGAGTTAGTTCCAAAATTATATCATGAGTTTCTCTGTTTAATTTCATTTAAATCCAAATCAATTCATATGATTTATTCTCTGTCGAAATTCATTCTAGATCTGAAACTTTGTATCATTTCCCTATTAACGCTTATGTCAATTCAATTTCATTATAGTATGGACCTCTGTTGAATTTCATCAAATTCGATTTTATATTGTGTTTTTCTCTGTCGAAGTTGTTGATAAATCCAAAGTATATGTAGTATGGACGTCTGTGTTTATTTGTAGTTTGAATACAAAATTGTTCGGGATCGTGGGAAGCCTATTAAAAGTTTCCGGAGTTTGAATTTTTTTTAACCTGTAGTGCATTAGCCCTTTTGCCTTGACAATTCACTCATGTGACCATGGGCTAGAACTTAGTGCTGGCCAAATGGGCGCTATTTGGAGCTTCGGGACTGTGATGCTCGGGAGGCTTTCAAATTCAACAATCCTTTTCACCCAGAGTGTTATTGGCCGAATTCGGTCTTAAGCAAGGTTGTGGGTAGTGGTAGGTTAACCCTATATTTCCATTTTCCTCGTAAAATTTGATGAATTTAATCTAACGGCTGGTGGAGATTCTACTCACGTGAGAATATACGATGGAGATTTACTCCGCATCTCCAGGATTCAGGGTTTTTTCTCTGCTTTCACAACTTTAGACTGTTTCAACTGGATCATCGAACCATCGAAGGGCTCGGAGATTTGATGGCTTACACCCCTCCTTAGATCAACTTTTATCGTTCACTTCAGAATTCAGAACTCTGGGAGTTCCTCACCCTTCTGCAACAAAAAATATTTTCCTCTGGAGTGTCGAACTACCAAACCTCTAAAGGATGAACGCTCAAAGATCTAACAGTCCTCGATCAATCGCTAAATCTATGGTTTTCCTTCACTCCGAGACTACAAAACTCAGGGTTTTCTTAATCCTTAGTAGCTACCTCTTAAACTAGATGGAGTGTCGAATCCCGAATAACTTAGTTATCTATGACTCATGTATTTACATCAAATAATGGTCAATATTTACTCTGGACTCTAGGAATTCCTTAACTTTTAACATCACATCGCTAATTTGGCCGGATGATGCAAACCCCCAACCCTCTAGCCGAGATCCGCTCAGGATCATTCTAAATTCTCCTCGAGCTGAAGTGTCTCCTTTGGTTCCCTGCTAGAACCTTCAACGAATCCACATGTCCTTCATCAAAACCTGCCTTGCGCAACTTAACACCAGGCGTGAACCTTACATCTCCATGCGACCACAACCTGGCCTTAGCGCAAGCGATTTTCGCAACTCACGATTTCATGAGTCGAAGACCCTCGACTCCTCTTTCTCCAAACACCGATACCTGAGATGCGATACAGGTATGGCTCCTCCTTGTTAGCACCTTCCACACATAACCACCGGCTAGGGCTAAGTGCTAGCACTACTCGCAACTCGTGACTTCGCGAGTTGGAGTGTTGAACCCTCATGCTCCTCCTTTGCGAAATCCCGAAGCACGATAAGTCAGTGATGGGTTGACTCCATTAGCACTACTCGCAACTCGTGACTTCACGAGTTCGAGTGTTGAACCCTCGTGCTCCTCCTTTGCGAATCCCTGAAACATGAAAGGTCAACAATGGGTTGACTCCTTCCCAGGTGACATGTGTCCACCACCTATCGCACGCTTCCACCTTTTTCTAGGCTCTTGTTGTTACGCCACTTGTCAACCACATGGTCCCCACCTAACGGATGTGACACGTGTTCGAACGAGCCCTCAACGCTCGACACCTCGTGACTTCTACAATCGAAAATAAATTCTTTCAACCCCCGAACCCCCGATACGCGATACATGTGGAGGTTCTGATCCAACAATTCTCCCATGGATTGGATCCAACGGTCTGGATCTCCTTCCTTGCTCCTCACAACTCAGGACTTCGGGAAACCAAGAATTTGGTCTTCCCTCCAAACTCACGGACCCCGAATTTGCGAAATGATCCAGATCTCTGCCACCTGTCCTCCAAAATGGATGGTCCTGTTGCTTTTGGGACTTGACGAGTCCTCTTCCTTATGCTGTTATGAGGTTTAAACCTCGTGCACCTTTTCTGGATCCGACGGCTCACGAAAACTCGACACTTCTCCCTCAAAGTTTCTGCCATCCATTCTACCCTTCTGTTCGGCTTCCCAGGGATTAAACCCCGCGCACCTTCTTCTGGATCCGATGACTATCGGTCCTTGGTGCTAGATCTGATGTTTCATATCTATACTCCTTGCGCGCTCTCCTGCTGCTGCATGGATGTAGATTCAACAGTCCAGATCATTCCTCCCAGCACCGATCTAATGGTAGTTGTGCTCTTCCTCCTGAGATTCTTGTCTTTTTGAATTAGAGGATTTTCTAAGTCTCGAAGGTCTCAACCTTTGACTCTTCCTCTTGTGAGATCAGTTCCTTTGGGTCTCGTTTGCGTTATAGAAATGATGTCCCTTCTGAGCTTCGTCCTCTCATAGATTTACTCCTACACACACTTTGCGTTCTAGGATCTCGAATAACTTAGATTCGAGATTTTTTTTGGAAAATAAAACTCCTTACGCCCACCCACCGTTCTTCTACTCGATGAACACCTTGTAGAGCCTACAGAGTATTCAACAACCCTGTGAGTGTCTTCTCCTGCGACACTTCTCCTCTCTCTAAACTCAAACAAGAGTTCCTTCTGTGCACACTTGTACCAACTCAATGCCCACCTGGCAGAGTTCTCCAGAATCCTCAGTGACTCTGTGTTCTCACTGAACTCAAAATAGAGTTCTCCTCAATGCATTCTGTGCATTTTCTCAATGCCCTCCTGGCAGAGTTTTATAGAATTCTTAGAAATTTTGTCTTCCCTCTTGACACTTCTTCTCTCTGAACTCGAAATAGAGTCCCTCTTGTGCACTCTATGCATGCACTCAATGCCCTTCTGATAGAGTTTTATAGAACCTTCAGTAGTTTTGTCTTCTTCTCGTGCTTTCACTGCACAGTCTTCACCTCCAGAGTGTTCAATAACTCTGAGGCTTCTCTCGAGTTGTGAATTCTCCTGGTGTCCTTTCCTGACACATTCTCCTCTGATCTCAAATGAGAGATTCAGATACACACTCCTTGCGCTGGCTACAAAACCTCCTTTATTCTGTTGTGCACCCCTTGCACAGCCTAAAGAACCCAGATAGAAGTTGACAAACTCACAAACAAATAGTAAAATCTATCTATCACCTGTGTCTACAACATTCATTCCTGAAACATAAACACATGAACAACAATATGTAGGAAAAACTACTTTTCTATTAATCAAGAAGTGCCTATACAAGGTGTTTACAAAGGCTGGATTGTAACAAGTCTCAACTCTCTCTCTCTCTTTCTCTCTCTCTCTCTCTCTCTCTCTCTCTCTCTCTGCTCTGGTCTCTCCTCCTATCTCTCTACTCTAATTTCTTGATTACAAAATGAGGGCTCCCATGAGCTTATCCTCAACCACCGTCTCCGAGCTATCGCTATCACAGAGCGTCTCCTACGGCTACATTACATAAATGGATGCCCAGTCCTGACTACGTCCTGGGCTTGCTGCAGGAAACCATTAAAGGAAACCTCAACCACTACCTATACAAAGGCATGGTCTAGCATTAAAAGCCTTACAACATTTATTGAAATTTCAAATTTCAAAATTGAGAGGGCTGCGCCTCTCCCTTTCTCCATTAAATGTGTGCTGTATGTGCTGGCTGGCTGGCACGCTGCTGACATGGAGCGATGCTCCTGCATCATACTCCTCAGCTGGAAAAATCATGGTCTCCTAATCATGAGATCCTCTTCTCCAATGTTGAAATCCACCTAGATCCCAAACTTTCCCTTGGAGCTATCCATCTGCTCCTCTGCTTCGTTGTTGTTGCTGCTGCTGTCTTGATTCTCTTGCAGGTTCCCTTCTGCTCAACTTATCGTTGCTGGAAATATCTGCTATTGAACTCAACATCAACCTTCTGATTTCTTCAATTACCTCGTCCAGCTGCTCCAATGGCTGACTCTTTGTATGCAGTCTTCTTTGCCGCACTTCTGTCTTCTCAATGGGAAAATCTGCTCGATCTCCCCTATTATATTTATCTCTCTTTGTGGAACTAAGTGGCCACTTTGCTACAGACTCCAGCTCTACAGTCTTCCCACTGAACTGCTTCTCAGCTTCTTCCTGTGGTAGTTCTTTTGTTTCCATTTCTCCTGCTGGCATACTTCCAACTTCTTCCAGCTTCTCCTGGGGTTGGTATGCTCCACTACCTTCTTCCAACTTAGCCTATTGGATGTGCAAGCTTTGCACCATCACCCTTATCTCCAGGGCTTCCAATTATTCACACAGATCAACAAAATTCATGCTGTCTTCTTCCTCTTCTATTGCAAACTCTAGTGCTGCAGTCATTTCTATTTCAGCTTCCTGGCTGAAAATTTTGAGCAGCTCGGTTGAATGCTCTTCTTCTTCTTCTTGGGAAAACATCAGTGTCTGCTCCACTTCTTCCTCTTATTGACAGTCTCTGTTGGATGTCCTCCTTCTGTTGTTGCATCCACAACACATGCTCTTGCCTCAATTGGGCTATCTGGTAGGAATACCCGAATTCCCCCAATCATCAGAATGCTCTTCTGATCCTCCTTCTGGATGGTGCAAGTTTTTAACTTGTCATCATATTCATTCACATGGTATGAAAAACCAAATGAATATTCACTTATCATCACTCCTTGCTGACCTGAACTCACTCTTGAGTCCCTGAGACTTTCAGACAATCTCACTTCTTTTCCCCTTCCCACCTGGAAATTTGGGAATTTTATGCTGCCCACTTGGCAGTCTATGAGATCCAGTGATCCCATCTCATTGCCCACTTGGAAATCTAAAATTTCACCACTTCCCCCTTGGAAGTATGCGATACCTTCTACTGATCTCTTCCCATTTCCCACCTGAAAACTCAAAAGTTCACTTCTGCTGACCTGGCAGTTTATGAGATCCTCTGCTAATCTCATACCATTGCCCACCGGGCAATATGAATTTTCATTTCTATCCTCTTGACAATCTATGAGATCCTGTAGTGATCTCATTCCATTGCCCACCTGGCAATATGGAAATTCATCTCTGCCCTCCTGGCAATTTATGAGATCTGAAACTGATCCCTCTTCCTCATCACTGAGGGTTCCTCCAACTTCTGGCTCACAGATGCAAACCAACTCTATTTCATTGAGGCTTTCAACATACCTCAAACACTTCTTCAACTCTTGTTTCTGTTTCCTGGCCAACAACTTTTGAATAGGCCATTTGGATTTCTTGTTCAGAGGCCATTCATACCTCCGGTGTAATTTTGCCTCCTGCCGCATATTCAATGTCAGTTGTTCCATTCTCGCCCTTATCTCAGTGAGTTCTTTGTCAATCTCTTCTTTACTCATCTGCTGGTCGTCTCCTCTTCCACCACACTCATGGCCTTCAGTAGCCATTTCCATCTTTCACATGCCCACTTGGCAAGCATATGGATCACTCTACGTCTGAGAGAATCTCCATGTCCTCCTACAACTCACCTGGTTGTCTATCATTTGCTGCACACCTTGCAAAAATCACCACAGAGCTTTAAGACCCTGCTTCTTTCACCTGTTGTATACATATGAATATCTGCTTCTGATTCCACTTGATGTGACCAGAATTTCTCCCACCGTCTCTCCTTTGTTTGTGAATAAAGTAACGGTCTCCTCTTTCTCTTTTGTCTAAGATCTACAGACAAAAATCTGCTCTGATACCACTTGATGGAAACCCCCGACCCTCCGGATGAGATCCACTTAGGATCGTTCTAAATTATCCTCGAGCCGAAGTGGCTCCTTTGGTTCCTTGCTGGAACCTTCAACGAATCCACAGGTCCTTCATGAAAACCCACCCTGCGCAACTTAACACCAGGAGCGAGCCTTACATCTCCATGTGACCACAACCTGACCTTAGCGCAAGCGCTTTTCAAAACTCACGAGTTTGTGAGTTGAATACCCTCGACTCCTCTTTCTCCAAATGTCGTTACCCGATATGCGATACGGGTATGGCTCCTCCTTGTTAGCGCCTTCCACACATAACCACTGGCTAGGGCTAAGTGCTAGAACTACTCACAACTCGAGACTTCGTGAGTTGGAGTGTTGAACCCTCGTGCTCCTCCTTTTCGAAATCCTGAAGCACGATAAGTCAGCGATGGGTTGACTCCTTTAGCACTACTTGCAACTCATGACTTCACAAGTTGGAGTGTTGAACCCTCGTGCTCCTCCTTTGCGAATCCTCGAAATGCGAAAGGTAAAAAATGGGTTGATTCGTTCCCATGCGACATGTGTCCACCACCTGTCGCACGCTTCCACCTTTCTCTGGGTGCTTGTTGTTACGCCACCTGTCAACCATGAGGTCCCCACCTGACGGATGTGACACATGTTCACATGATCCCTCGCTGCTCAACACCTCACGACTTCTACAGTCAAAAATAAATTCTTTCAACTCCCGAACCCCCGATACGTGATACCACGCAGAGGTTCTAATCCAACAGTTTGGATCTCCTTCCCTGCTCCTTGCAACTCGGGACTTTGCGAAACCAAGAATTTGGTCTGCCCTCCAAACTCACAGACCCCGAATTCTCGAAATGATCCAGATCTCTGCCACCTGTCCTCCAAAATGGATAGTCCTGATGCTTTCGGGACTTGACGAGTCCTCTTCCTTCTATTGTTACGAGGTTTAAACCTTGCGCACCTTTTCTAGATTCGACGACTCACGGAAAATCGACACTTCTCCCTCAAAGTTTCTACCGTCCGTTCTACCCTTCTGTGTGGCTTCCTAGGGATTAAACACCGTGCACCTTCTTTTGGATCCGACGTCTATCGGTCCTTGGTGCTAGATATGACGGTTCAGATCTATACTCCTTGCGCGCTCTCCTCCTTCTGACTGGACGCAGATTCAATAGTCCAGATCCTTCCTCCCAACATCGATCCAATGATAGCTATGCTCTTCCTCCTGAGCTTCTTGGATTTTTGACTTAGAGGATTTTTTAAGTCTCGAAGGACTCAACCTTCGACTCTTCCTCTTGTGAGCCCGGTTCCTTTGGGTCTCGTCTGGGTTATAGAAACGCTATCCCTTCTGAGCTTCGTCCTCTCAGAGATTTACTCTTGCGCACACTTTGCATTCTAGGATCTCGAATAACTTAGATTCGAGAAGTTTTTTGGAAAATAAAACTCCTTACGCCCACCCGACGTTCTTTTGCTCGATGCACACCTTGCAGAGCCTACATAGTATTCAAAAACCCTGTGAGTGTCTTCTCCTATGACACTTCTCTTCTCTCTGAACTCAAACAAGAGTTCCTTCTGTGCACACTTGTACCAACTCAATGCCCACCTGGAAGAGTTCTCCAGAATCCTTAGTGACTCTCTGTTCTCACTGAACTCAAAATAGAGTTCTCCTCAATGCATTCTGTGCATTTGCTCAATGCCCTCCTGGTAGAGTTTTACAGAATTCTCAGAAATTATGTCTTCCCTCTCGAAATATTTTCTCTCTGAACTCGAAATAGAGTCCCTCCTATGAACTCTATGCATGCACTCAATGCCCTTCTGGCAGAGTTTTATAGAACCTTCAGTAGTTCTGTCTTCTCGCCGTGTTTTCACTGCAAAGTCTTCACCTCCAGAGTGTTCAGTAAATCTGAGGCTTATCCCGAGTTGTTAATTCTCCTGGTATGCCTTCCTGACATGTTCTCCTCTGATCTCAAATCAGAGATTCAGATACACACTCCTTGCGCTGGCTACAAAACCTCCTCTGTTTTTTTGTGCACCCCTTGCACAACCTAAAGAACCTAGATATAAATCGACATACTCACAAACATATAGTAAAATATATCTATCACCTGTGTCTACAACATTCATTCCCGAAACATAAACACATGAACAACAATATGAAGGAAAAAATTATTTTCTATTAATCCAGAAGTGCCTATACAAGGTGTTTACAAAGGCTGGACTGTAACAAGTCTCAATTCTCTCTCTCTCTCTCTCTCTCTCTCTCGATACCTCTCTTCTCTGGTCTCTCCTCCTATCCCTCTATTCTAATTTCTTAATTACAAAATGAGGGCTCCCATGAGCTTATCCTCAACCACAGTCTCTGAGCTATTGCTATCACAGAGAGGCTCCTATGACTACATTACATAAATGGATGCCCAGTCCTGACTACGTCATGGGCTTGCTGCAGGAAACCATTAAAGGAAACCTCAACCACTACCTATACAAAGGAGTGGTCTGGCATTAAAATCCTTACAACATTTATTGAAATTTCGAATTTCAAAATTGAGAGGGATGCGCCTCTCCCTTTCTCCATTAAATGCGTGTTGGATGTGCTGGCTGGCTGGCACGCTGCTGACATGGAGTGATGCTCCTGCATCATTGGAGTACCGAATTACTGAACCTCCAAAGAGAGAAGGCTCGGAAATCTAACAATCCTCGATTGATCTCTAGATCTATGACTTACCTTTACTCTGGGGCTTCAGAGCTTCATAGTTTCTTAAATATTAGACAATTATAACTCAAAATTGCCAAATCGTCGAACTCTTGTGGATCCAATGACAATAATTCACTCACCGATCTAAGGTGTAGTTTCACTTTGCGACTTCGAGCTTCGGGGCTCACTTAATAAATAACTCATATATTTCGAAGTGACGAAGCCCGAAGGTGTTAGGTTTTAACGAGTGTGCTAATCGTATCCGATCGGGCGATTGTGGGGATTCCGACTCCTCACGATCAGATCCTGTCTTCTAATTCCTTCAAAGGGATTTCAAACTCTTGATTTCCTCACTTGAACTCTGCACACGCTTTTTCTCCTGAGCTCCAGAGTGTAATTGTTGTGTATGCACTTGCGCCTCCTCTATGTAAGTTCACATTGTGTCTCTTGAGCTTCGTTCTTTTGAAAAGTAAGGCGTTCACCCACCTTGAGTGGTCTCTCTTCACCGGGTGTTGTTTCTTCTGAACTTGGGCCTTCTAGGTGCTCGACTACACACTTTTAGAGTTGGATCTGGAAGTGTTTTCACTGTGACACCTAGAAGATAAACTTCAGGTTTCTTACAGAAATTTTTAACTCATTCTTAGAACAAAATTTCACTCAATTGTAGAATTTATTCATCACAGTATCAGTTAGTTCATAAAGTACACAGTAAGCTTATGGTTTCCTCTATGTGTTGAGAGTTTTTTTTTTCTTTTATTTTCCTCTTTCAAATTGTTATGTAGATCAGATAGTTATCTACTTGGTTGTAACCTGTAGGGTTGTCACACTTATTCCATTTAAACATAAGTAAAATTGAAATTGTCATAAATGATAGATTGTCTATGTAAGGATCTCTGGTTTTTACTGTTAAGTTTCTATCATGAAACTATTGAAAATTATTCCTAACCTTTAACTTAGTAAGATGAATAATTATTGTAATAGTATATATTGTGTTATGAAGTGATGGCCAAGATACCAGATTCTCTGTATTATTTTTGAAGAATTTGTAGTAAGGAATGCTGAGAATTATAGTTGAAATTCATAATAGATTAAAGCTATGGGAATTAGATACTTCCTTGTTCCTGAGAATAGTCGCTAGTCTTGAGACCTTAAATAGTCAAAATGAATCGAATGAATTCTAGACTTGAGCGTTGATTATGTGTCTTGGAGGTCCTAACCTTGCAGGATAGGTTGGGTGGGTAGACATTGTATATGATATTATGTGATATGGCAGATCCTTAATACCTTGAAGTTGTATCTAAATCTAGTTGTGCAATGAGATGAATGAAATAGACTATGTATTACTGAAGTATGTTAATATCGTGTTTCACTTTTCCTATTGATGTTCAAAAAAAATATCTCTTACTACTTCTCAATTAATTTTATGACATAACAAAGGGAATGTTACCCGAATCCATCAACTGTGAAAATTACATAGTAAATCACACTCCCACAAAGGATCTTAAACATATAACATTGGAATAATCTTGGACTAAAATTAAACCTAATGTAAGTCACTTCTGTGTATTTGATAGTATATCATGGGCTCACATTCCTGATGAGAAAAGGAAAGCATTGCAACCTAAAAGTGAGAAGTGTATATTTGTTGGTTATTCTGAAGATGTCAAAGGTTATAGACTTCTTAAACCACATTGTAATGAAATTATTATTAGAAGAGATGTTAAATTTGATGAAATCTTTTGGCCTGTGAGCCTAATTCGGTGATTGTGCCTTCTTCGGCCTACAAACCATCTTTAAAATTAAACCTGATGTAAGTCACTTCAGTGTATTTGATAGTATATCATGGGCTCACATTCCTGATGAGAAAATGAAAGCATTGCAACCTAAAAGTGAGAAGTGTATATTTGTTGGTTATTCTGAAGGTGTCAAAGGTTATAGACTTCTTAAACCACATTGTAATGAAATTATTATTAGAAGAGATGTTAAATTTGATGAAATCTTTTGGCCTGTGAGCCTAATTCGGTGATTGTGCCTTCTTCGGCCTGCGAGCCATCTTCAAAATTTGTCCCTTCTTCTATTTCTATTCTGGTTTCTTCTTCAGATGATGACAATGAGGATGAAAATCCACATCTGCCTGCTCACCTTCCTCCATATGAGTCCATTGAACCTGAACCAACACCAACACCACCGCTTCCTATATTGGTCCGTTCAACATGAGAAGAAGCTGGTGATATTATCGGTGATCCTTCAAATCAACGTCATACACATTCTTAGTTCCAACGAGTCTCTTCTATTTTGGTTCAAGTTTTAGAGACTCATGATCCAAAGACATTTGCAGAAGATTTAGGTAATCCAAATTGGGATACAACAATGAATGAGGAGTATCGTTCTTTAATGGAAAACGATACTTGGGATTTTGTACCTCTTTCAAAAGGAAGAAAACTTGTCATATGTAAATGGATCTATAGAACTAAGTATGCATCAGATGAAAGTGTTGAAAGACACAAGGTTCGGTTAGTTTCCAAAGGATTTTCCCAAGTTGAAGGAATTGACTATAATGAAACCTTTGCCTCTGTAGCCAAAATGAATTCCATATACCTTGTTCTTTCCCTTGTTGCCTCACATAAATGGGAGGTCCATTAGATGGATGTTAAATCCACCTTCTTACATGAGGATTTGCAAGAAGAAATCTACATGGAACAACCTCCTCGCTATGTCCAGAATGACTCTAGCCTTGTTTTTCGCCTTAAGAAATATCTTTGTGGTCTTAAGAAAGCTTCCCGAGCTTGGTATGCAAAAATGGACAACTTTCTTATTGACACTGGATTTTCTAGATGCCATTATGATCCTAATGTCTATACCAAGAAAGTAGGAATCCATCTCATACTCCTTGTCCTTTATGTTGATGAACTTATCCTTATTGGTAGTGACTCAAAACTTTTAAACCATGTGAAAACCATCCATAAGAAGAAATTTGAAATGACAGATTTAGGCTTTTTTCACTATTTTCTTGGCCTCCAAGTTTTGAAAACCAATGAAGGAATTTTTCTTTCCCAATCTAAGTGTGCTTGTGACCTTATTTGTCGCTTTCACATGGACGATTGTAAACCACCCCCTTCTCCCTTCCAATATGGTGTCAAGATTGTTGCCACCTGTACTTCTCCCAAAGTTGATGCCACCTTGTACTGTCAGTTAGTTGGTAGCCTCTTATACTTGACTCATACCCGTCATGATATTTCCTTTGCTATTGGTCTTGTTTCCCAGTATATGAAAACACCGCATGCAAGCCATTGGAAAGCATCTAAAATGATACTTCAGTATGTCCGGGGTACAATTCAATTTGGGATCCATTACATTTCAGAGGGGACTCCTTTATTGGTTGGTTTCAGTGATTCATATTGGGTCGACGATGCTGATGATCAAAAGTATACTGAAGGTTATGTTTTCATTCTTGGTTCAGGACCTGTCACTTGGGCTTGTAAGAAACAACTTCTTTAGCAGAAGCAGAGTATCGAGAAACGATAAATGCAAGTCACGAAGTCTTGTGGCTTCGACATATCCTTTCATAGTTTGGATTTCAGCAGTAGCATCCGACTAGCCTTTGGTGTGACAATCAGAGCGCCATCAAGCTCGCCAAGGCCCATTTCAACATCAATGAAGAAAACACACCGAGATACACATTTACTTCATCAGAAAGCTCATTCATGATCAATTTATTGAAGTGGCCTTTTTCCCTACAGAATATCAAGTTACAAACATTTTCACAAAGTCTCTTACAGAAGTGAAGTTTTCCAAACTTTGATCTATGTTAGGAGTTCATGAAGTTTTCATTAAGGGGGGATAGGCTCTAATTCCCCCTTCCTTATCCTATTGTGTCACTATTGTAAATCTTTCAATCCTATCCCAAGTTTTTCTTAAGGGGGGATGTTAGGATTTTTAGACACTTAGGAGTTAGTTAAGATCTACATGGTATAATGTGTCGTAAGGTAAAAGCGTGTTTCTTTAGTATGCATTAGTATGCATTTGTAGTTAGGAAATCTGACGGTCATGATATGTTCTCGATATAGAGTGATCCAGCAGTTCATATTCTCCTTGATCTTAACGACCATTGATCCATGGCTTAACACCTGATTGGCCCATGATCTCTATTTAAAGAGAATGGAGGGTCATTTACCAATGATCGATTGTGAGAAAATCTCTTTTAAAATATCTTAGTAATATTTTTATTTTGCATTAATAAACTACTCCAAGTGGTCGAGTTGGTTGGGGCTGTCGATGTTTCCCCATAGGGGTTTTACCACATCAAAACATCGGTGTGTTGATCTTTGATCCGATTGTGTGAGTGGTTACTGAAGGTCATGTTCTTCCTCTATTGGAATACACGTGTTGTTGAACAAACACCAACTGCGTGTAGACCTTCCATGTTCCTCCCATCTTTAGACCACACTTCTCATAAACTTTCCGCAGTGGGTCACCGCCGAGCTAGGGATAAAATCCACCTGGGTAAATAAAACCTAACCAGGCTAAGGTCTCTCAGACAACATAAAACTCATAATCATGTGCCAAATTAAACTAACAACCTACAGTCTCTCATTCCCCACATGTCTGTCCCACCCTAGGAAGTGTTCCCCTTCTCTGCTCAATAGTCCTTCAGTTGCCCCACTTCCCTTCCAGGGCTTCAACAACAGGCCATACATGAAGTCTCATATCCATGTAATTGTAGCTTATCACCTTGGGAATCAATTCCCCCACAACTCTCTCTCCTAGAAAGAATTCTCATGGTCTTGGAAACCTGCTTCTTCAATGTCTTATGGGATTTACAACCAGCTTCTTCAATGTCCTACGAGCCTGACAACCCACCTCTTCAATCTAGTTCCAACGATCTCTCTGTTAAAGGTACATGTACGATAATGGCAACATGAAATTCCCCTGTGATAACAATGGGGTGAGGTCAAAATCCCCTTCCCCCCGGTGGATGAATGCGATAAAGTCCCCAAAACCTATGTGCATGTTCCCAATTTGACACTTGCCATGTTGGAAACTATATGGGCCACACATGGGTTCCCTCACATGGTGATACATTTCTTCATAGGGACTTATGATACAATGCGTTATCCCCTACTTTAGGCTTTAACTTTAGGAATATTGATAATTTATTTATTTATTTTTGGCTTAAGTCCCCTTAGATTATCCCCTTTTCTAGACTCTTAGCCCCCCCTTTCCCATTCTAGTGGAGTTTATCCCCCCATACTATTTTACATAGTTGGTTTGCAACAATGATGTGTTTTCATTAAAACCGAGTGTGATTACATTTACAAAAAATAGGCTCGTTGGCCTTTCAACTTCTGGCTCACTAGCCTAATAACCACATAGGAAATTTGGCCTCAAAATAAATATATACAAAGACACTCTAACCTCCAAGTATCTTGGCTCACTAGCCTATATGTACAATTACATTATATTTACAATGCGGTTCGACCTAGGGGTATTACAAGTGTCATTTTCAATATTTTCATCATTGATATGATCATCGAGAACCTTGTCATCTACATCTAGCTCAACTTCTTCAACTTCTTCATCTAATACATCTACCTGCAACCATAATCGAGGTTGAGGTCATGGTAGGTCTCTCAAGATATATATATATATATATATTGTTTTTTTTTGTAATATAATTTATATTTGTATTTGTATATAATATGTGTTATATAGTTATATATAACCCCCCTATCCCCCTAACCACTAAAGGTCCTAAACCCTCAATCCCTAACTCCTAACCCTTGACTCTAAACCACGTCGAAATTGTCCCAAAAATATTTATTTATGTTAAACCTTGTAATGGATACAAAATGACACTTGCAACTCAAAGATTCCATTTAGGGTCTAGATAGTGATTTTAGAGAATGCACATGGTTCCTATGGTGTGTGAGGGTGGAGGGTTAGAAAATTACCAAGGTTAGTGAGTGGAGGGATACAAATTTGCGGTATATTATCAATATTGACTGATAGTTAAAATCAATCAACACATTCTCAATATGGGCTAGGAGGTTATAGGTTGGTGGGTTATGATAAAATTCAAGATCAGTGACTTCTAACCAAACAATGATACATACAAAATTGCATAAAACTTAACAACACACAATTAATCCATATAAAAATACTTAAAAGAGAATAAATCATAGAAAATATATAATCACATACTTTGACCTACATTTTAACAATTCAATATCATTGATCTTTTTCTCTGTCTAGCTCTACATTTGTGTCATCTAGTTCAAAATCAACATTGAAAGGATTGGCCATAACAACATCATCATCATTGTCATTTTCTATAATTTCATCGTCGATATGATCACCGAGAAAATTGTCATCTACATCTAGTTCAACTTCTTCATTTAACACATCTTCCTGCATCCATGATCAAGGTTGTGGTCATGGTAGGTCTCTCAAGATTTTATTTATTATTTATTTGTTCTTTGTTTGTAATGTAATTTATATTTGTATTTGTATATAATATGTGTTATATAGTTATATATAACATC
Source organism: Picea sitchensis (assembly GCA_010110895.2). Classification (NCBI taxonomy): domain Eukaryota; kingdom Viridiplantae; phylum Streptophyta; class Pinopsida; order Pinales; family Pinaceae; genus Picea; species Picea sitchensis. The sequence continues at coordinate 21,187 of SNQJ01S0003189.1, forward strand.
TTTAACCCCTAAAATCCTCTAACCACCTAACCACTAAAGGCCCTAACCCCTAAACCCCTCAATCCCTAACTCCTAAACCACATCCAAATCTCCCCAAAAATATCCTCCATATTAAACCTTGTAATGACTACCATATGACACTTGCAACTCAAAGATTCCCTTTAGGGCCCGAGTAGTGGTTTTCGAGCATGCACATGGTTCCTATGGTGGATGGGGGTGGAGATTTATAAAGTTACCAAGGTTAGTGGGTGGAGGGTTAAAAGGTTGAGGTAGATTATTAATATTGATTGATAGTTAAAATCAATCAACACATGCTCAATGGTAATTGTACGTTGACCTTATGAAATTACATGAAAACATGGTATTGAAGAAAATGCATGCCCTGTTAGGGAAAAATGCATATTTCAAGTTGAAAATGCATGCTAAGTGCATGATATTGTATGTTTACATAGAACAAAGGAATATGCACACCTTCTTAATGAAAAATGCACATTTTCACTATAAAAATGCACACCCTTGACATGTTTTGCAGCCCTATGATGGCATAAACCCTAAGTGGTTATTCCTTAGCCCATATGAATGGTTTTCATAGGAATATGAATGAAAATGGATGTCGATACATTGTGTAGCTAACCTTGTATGTTGAGTTGTTACAACTTTTGGGAATGACATTGTTTGAATCCAAAATTCAGGGTAATATTGCAACTATGCTATTTTTATTATTATTGTTAAACCTTAATGAAAATGATTGAAGATTGTTTTACAATATTATTTAATGATGAATATAAAGGTATATTGTATTCCTTTGATATATGTAATTAGTTTGTTTACAAGTATGCTCCAATGGTATATTATATGTGTGAGGTTCTCCAATAGTGGATTCTATAGTTACCTCATTATGGCAATATGGGTTAAATTCAATAGAGATCCTAGGTATTACATAGATGAAAGTTGGATAGTGAAATGCAAGCATGTCAAGAGCTTAAAAAACACAAGCATAGGGAAATGTAGTTGTTCCCAAGTCCCGAAATCTTAGAAACTCAAAATACTTGTAAGTCTCCCATGCAGTGTTCCATTTTACTAGATTATTATTATGAACCAAACTTATTCTTTGAGGGTGCTTGTTTGCACATGACCCGATTATTAAATTTTAAATTACTATCAAACAACATTTTGATTTGGATTGATTGAATTTAAAATGTGAAAATAGTTCAAAATAAATGCATAATATGTTTAGATAAATATTTTATGCAATGAATTGATAAATAAATAATGATAATTAGTTCAGTTGTTGATTTTTACATGTGACTTGATTATATATATTTACTTCATATATTACTAATAAATTCCTTAATGTGACAACAAACTATAAAGATATGTTGACGTGGGCATCGTCGACAAGATTTTGGGACTTTGGATTGATTTAGGAAGTAGTACTTTTCTTATAATCATGTTTTGTATAATTGATTTGAATAATGAATATATTGACGATTTTTTTTAGTAAATGCAGGTATAAGGAATATGCTTTCCAATTTGATCCATACATGGATAACAACACTGTATAGAGCTATACTGGTTACTATCAGGAGAGGTGGAACAACGTTCCTGCTTCCATCTACTAGTACTCCTACCGTGGTCGGAGTTGAAAATTGTGGGACACTTTTTTTTCCAGTGGTTGCACGTTGTCGTGAGGGTAGGCCATGACCTCAGTGATTCATGAAGACACACTAAGGGACACACAATAAGGTGAAAGCCTTATTCCTCAACATCCATTAGTCTCTCAATAGGGGAAATGACATAAGTTAACGATGTCTCCACAATTGAGCCAATTTTCTCATTGCTCAAGGTCAGATACTGGAAGGGCATGTATGAATTACACCCTTGAAGTACTCCAAGTAATTTCTGAAGAGCATGACACACATGGCACCCTTAGTATCCTTATGAAATCTGAAATGAAAGTAAAAATGAAAAATAACTTAAGGGCATGATAGAAAGAAAAATTATTCTTAGAATTTACCATTGAAGAAAAAAATTAATTATTTCTATCCACTTAGAAATGAGATTTTTTTTAATTAAGAGACTAAAATAAGATTTCATTAATAACCTTGAGTAAATCCAAAAAAAATAAAAACAACTAGAAGGTAAAATTGAGTTCAAAGATGTGCATGTTTTTATTTGTAACTAATTAATTAATAGAAAAATCTAATTTCATGAGAGCTCTTAAGCAATGAGAGTTAGGGGAAGAATCCTATTTCAAATTGAAATCACAAGTTAAAAAAGAAGGAAGGCTCTAGTTAAGTGGAGAATACATTAAATAAGCAAGACACAAAATATTCTCATACAACAAAAATAAGATTTTTAGAGGAAATCTAGGAAACACCAATGAGAATTTGTAGGAAGACAAGGAAAGGTGGGTAAGAGAAATAAATTAATTTAAATTAAAAATTGATAATTTAATGTGCACCTTTGCATGTAGATGACACTGTTGTAATTTTCAAGTTGTAAAATTTGATTAAAGTATGGTTAGATATTTTAACCAAATTATTATGTGGACATATGTACAAGTGGTAAAGCTATAATTTTTAATTATAGACAGAACCTAAATTTCATATAGCCTTGTGTCCGAGACATTTTTATAATTTAATTCTGATATCCATATATTGTTTTGTTAAATTCTCATCAAAATTTTGATAGATCAAAGAAATAAAAGCTACTCTAAACTCATTATGTTTGCCTAATAATTAATGTAACCTTGAATTACTGATACCATTTTATATTTTATATACTGTATAGGTTAACTTAGTATATATAATCAACTCTCAAAATTCCTAACTTAGTATATATAATCATTTCTCAAAATTCCTATAAAGTTTTGTCACATATATACTTAAACATTAGCTTAAACTACTATTTACTAAATGACAAATCAACGAAACAATATTCACATCAATGTATCAATTTTTCCATACCTATGGAATTATGTGCCTTTGATGAAAATACCAAAATTGACTTCATATTCCTGAAAAGGTTCTCGAATAAATTCTATGATAAATGAGTAAATTTAATGATATTATTCTTGAATGTTATTTAGTTATACTTGTGAAATTAGATTGGTATATTATATGAATTTTTTATATTGTCGCAAAGGATTTCATTGTTGAATTTTCTTGTGAATGGATTTATTCTCACATTATAATGTGAGAATTCAATGGCGTTGTGAATTGTGAAAATAAATTAGTTTATATAGGAAGGATGTGTATCATTGCACAAAGTAGGCGTAGCTCATTGCACAAAGTTGACGAACTCATTCTCAACCTTCGCAAAAGTTGATTCTTTGTTATCATATTGTAGAAAAATTCAAGTGATGCTTAAATTTTGTCGATATTAATGTGTAGCGGTGCAAGTTGACAAGCTTCATCGCAAATGGGAAAGTTGTCATAACTCTTTTAAAAATCACTAATGTTGGATGCAACGACGATGAATATCTGATGCAACTTACTAAACTTGTAAAGAAGTTATCCTTGATTAATTGACTAATTGTTGATTCATGAGACTGACAAGTATCTCACAACAGTTGCCAGTCTTGAAGGCCTTAAAAATCCAAACAAAGTATCCACATGGATTATGAGTGTTGCTTATGTGTACTTGAAGATATAGATCTAAGTCTGTGTTAGTCGAATTTTGTTGTTAAGCGTTTATTGTGAAAATATATTATGCGATTATGTTTTATTATGAGTTACACTATTGGCTTGTTATAATTGATTAATTACACAAAAAATGACTCAATTGAGGTAACTTAGTCAGGCATTACATCCCACACATGTGATTGATTTCAAATACATGCAAGATATATTGCTTAGCCATGTAATTTGAGGTTGAGTGTGTGTTTGTATTAGAATCGACAAATTTGTTATTTTTCTTTCAAAATTACCCTTTGACACATTCACACAATCATTTTTTTATTTTTCAGGGTATAATACGCCTGGAAAACCCCTGAGTACTTCCACTCATTTCGAGGATGGTACCCCAGGTAAACCCTAGAATCTTCAGGGCACAAGACTGATCAACGATAAGAGTAGAATCCATTACAATAATATACTCATTATAAGCTCAAACATGTCACTTGTGAGAATTGTTCTCGGGTGGGGAGGATAACAACATTCCTCCCAACCACCTGAGCTACACCCAATCGACACATGCACACAACCATCGTTGACACTATTTTTCAAATTAAAATTACAATCCTTAATATTCCAAGTGTTTACATGATTCAAATTGGATAATTATATATTTTTTCATCTATTTCGATCCTTTCAAAGTGGAAAAAAATGGAAGATTCAACCTGCAAATCCATTTTAGCGATAGGTCCCAGTTTGGAAAATTGGGGTTTAGAACCTCCTAAATCCATTTTGAGGAATTAAACGATTTTTTTTGGGGTTTTGGTGTTTAATACTTACGCACACCCCCTTGATGATTGATCCAAGTGGATATCGGTGACCACCCACCTTTTTCGGCTGGCTCAAAACAATTTTCTGGCAATTTTGACAATTTACTATTTTTAGCAGTTTTTAACTTTCGGGGCCATTTTGAGTGCCCAAATGAAGGTTTTTCGAGATCGAGGTTCTCAATGATATCCAAAGGCATGATTGAGGCCCCAAAATGAATTTCCTCGATGATACCTTTCCAACGAGCTATCACACGCCTAAAACGAAGATCGTATGCAAAAGTTACGACCTCGGGAAGTTGATGCACTCACTTACCCAAACGGGGCCCACTTGACTTTTGGGGCTTCATCTCCTAGGGTTAGGTTTTTGGATGTCTAGGGTTTTTGGCATTTATTCTTATTGTAAAATGGTCTTCAGAGCCTCATTGTAATCATCTTCTTGCGAATGCGAGTAACCGTCACATCTCTTCTCAGAGATAAGCTGCCACCATTCTATCGAGTCTTTCACTTTGTATTTTACAGTCTCTGTACATTTATTTCATTAATAGAAATCGTGTATTACTGTATATCTGTGTTTATGGTTGCATCACTGATATATTTTTGTTATATTATTGAATATTTGCGATATCTCTGTGCATTTATTTATTATATCTTCGATCTCATTTCGTGCCAAAAATAATCCGGATCAGTGGTATCAGAGCAGGCTGTTCTTGATCATTTTTTCAGTGCATGTCCCCGACGAGGTCCGAGTATAGAAAGTTGGGTCTTGATCTTGTCTCTCTTGAGGACAATCACTCTCGCACACCCAAGAAACCCTCAATGGCGGAATAAAAGAAAAATGATGGAGCAAACGATCTTATCAGTTTGTTGCTTGAGAAAGCTCTCACGTGACAGAGGGATGAAATGATGGAGAATTTTTCCCACATCCTTCAACGCCTGCCGATAGCAACATGAGCATCTTCATCAAGCGACCACTTTGGAGGCACCTTGCCTTTAAAGGTACAAGTTAATTTTGATATTCCTGTATTTGAAGGACAGATAGATGCAGAAGCCCTAGACAAATGGTTAAATTTGATAGAAGGTTATTTCTTTGTTCACAAATTTTCCGACAAAGAAAAGATCACCTTCACACTCCTTAAAGCTCTCCCCCATGTCAAACATTGGTGGGAAACTTATTGGGAGCAAAGTTCCACAGAGGAGTCTGAAATATATGGGGCCGATCCCACTTGGGATTGTTTTGTGGATGCGGTAAAGGAACAATATTACCCTATTGGAAACTATGAGGACCAGTACATGAGATGGACCACACTGTGGCAAGAGAGGGGCCAAGCAGTTCCAGAGTTCACCAATACCTTCCATACCTTGCGCACTAAGCTGGGTATCAAAGACTCCGAATGACATTTGGTTCTGAAATACTGTGGGGCTTTACACAGATACATCGAAACTGAAGTGGATTTTCTGGACATCTCATCACTCGGTGCTGCCTATCGATATGCTGTTAAAATCGAGCAGAAATTTAAGCACTAGAACAAATGGGATTTTGGTTCTGCAAATCCGCAACAACCAAAGTATGACAAAGACGTCCCTAACAAACAGTCTCCCGAAAAACAGTCCAAGCCACATGAAAAGAAGGGTCACGGGAAGACAAAGAAGGACACTGGAAAATGGTGCTATTTCCACAAAAGCCCCTGGCACAACACCGATGAATGTCACTCAAAATAGTCATTGGTGGCCAAGATCAAAGACAAGGAGCCAAACCTTGATTCATAATCTGATTCTAAAAATACTAGTAAAGGACAGATCATTGACGTAGACCCCACTGCTATTGTCGTGACCACATCAATTCAACCAGAAGAACCAACAGATCCTGAAGAGGGGGAGCGCCTTTTTCATTCACAGATGTGGGTGAAGGGGACCTCGCTACATTTTATTGTTTATAGCGGAAGCTAGAAGAACCTCATCTCAGTAGAGGTCGTCAAATAGTTGGGATTGTCGACAACACCACACCCGCAGCCATACAACATTGGGTGGCTTCACCAAGGACGAGATCTTCGTGTCAACTAATAGTGTCGATTGTCATACAGTATCCAGCCCTTCAAGGATGAGGTATTATGTGATGTTTCCCCACTGGATGTCTATGATGTTCTCTTGGGCCAACCATATATGTGGAAGCGCCATGTTGTTTATGAGTCTCGACCCTGCAGTGTCATTGTTACTTTGGGAGTTCATCTCTATAGAATACTAGAGGTAGTTTCGACTATTGTTCCACCAAAAAAGTGTCGTAAGGTAGTATCTGATACTGCAAAATTCAGCTTCTTCACAATCTGTTCAAAAGGGGAACAAAAGGACATTGGAACCACTACAACCTCGCCCCAAGCACCTTTTATCCAACAAGAGCAGGTCGACAAGGTTGAAGAAAAGCACAAATATTCCTTCTGCACACCGTCCTCTCATGTAGCCCAAATTGTTGAAAAGCCTCGACCTCAACATGTTCGTGACAGACTTCCACAAAATGAGCAGCGCAATGTCTCCAACAAGGCAAACAACTCACCAAGATGCAGATTCAACAAACGCTTTTCCATCTCCCCCAGGAACTCAACACAATGGATACCATTACTTCCTAAGGAGGGATGATTGATCCAGGTGGATATCGGTGGCTACCCACCTTTTTTGGCTAGCTCAAAACAATTTTCTGGCAATTTTGGCAATTTACTATTTTTAATAGTTTTTAACTTTTGGGGCCATTTTGAGGGCCCAAATGAAGGTTTTTCGAGATCAAGGTTCTAAATGATAACCAAATACATTATTGAGCCCCCAAAATGAATCTCCTCAACGATACCTTTCCAACGAGCTATCACACACCTAAAACGGAGATCGTATGCAAAAGTTACGACCCCGGGAAGTTGATGCACTCACTTACCCAAACGGGGCCCACATGACTTTTGGCGCTTCATCTCCTAGGGTTAGGTTTTTGGATGTCTAGGGTTTTGGGCATTCCTGCTTATTGTAAAAAGGTCTTCAGAGCCTCATTGTAATCATCTTCTTGCGAATGCAAGTAGCCGTCACATCTCTTCTCAGAGATAAACTTCCACCATTCTATCGAGTCTTTCACTATGTATTTTACAGTCTCTGTACATTTATTTCATTAATAGAAATCATGTATTACTGTATATCTGTGTTTATGGTTGCATCTCTGATATATTTCTGTTATATTATTGAATATCTACGATATCTCTGTGCATTTATTTATTATATCTCCGATCTCATTTCGTGTCGAAAATAATCCGGATCAATGATATTCTACACTCCAAGACCTTTCCAATAGTGCAGACCGTGCATCAACCAGAGTTCATATGCAAAAGTTATGCCTACTGCAAGTTGACCTACCATGTTGACCACCATGGTACGAGAGGATTCCACGTCAACCCTTGTTACTCATGCATATGGGGCTAGCCACATATGTAATTTCAAGAAGATTATAGAAGGTTCAAAATCCTATCACAATTGAGGGTTGAGGAAGTCAAAAACCTACCTCTAGATGGCTATCGAGATATGTTAAATACCAAGCCACTAGGAGGAGAAGGGGTTCCATTATTTTGCATTGTATCTTGTTCCATAGCCGAGAATAACATCTGAGAGTGGTATTATGTGAGCATAACAGAGGAGGATAGATTTTGTAGTAGCCATACAAGCCACACAAGTCAAAGGAAACTCCACAAAGAGTGCCTCTTTCATTATACTTGCATAATTTATAGACCAGAGAAAAGAGAGTAGAGAAACCTCACCTTCTAGCTGAGTTTTCTCCCGTATTGGGTTTCCTAGGTCATATCTTCTGTTTATTTGTGGATGGTGTGATTTTATTTAACCGTTCTCTATTTTCCACATTTTATCTATTTCATGCAAAAGCAGAAAAATCAGTAACTAAATATTCTGGAAATCTAAAGGAAAAATAACCTTAATAATAAATATTTCAGTTATTTATCATATATGTTGTGATGAAATGTTCTAGTGGAATATCCACAAAAATTTATAAATTATATTGGTATCATAGCAGGTTTTTCTTTTGGGTATTTATGGGAAGTTGTAGGATCTAGGAATCATCTTAAAGAGATGTTGTAGAAACCCTAGCCATGGTGGACGAGTTTGTTTATAATAACCCTCGAGATCCAACAAAAGAGAGATTTGAGCACTTGGAAGCACAAGTCGCTGTGATCAATCACAATATGAACCTCCTCATGATAGCTCTAGCAAGCAAGCTTGGAATTTTTAGAGATGATGAAGGCTCTAACTTAGTGACCAAATTAGAGGGGAAATTGGGAGATCAGGAAGAATCAAGAAAGGAGTTGTGAAAGGAATTCGAGAAAGAGTAGTCGAGTTTGAGTGCCATTAACCCTTCATAGTCCCTATTCAAGATGGAAGCAAAAGTGGACATAAAGCCATACCAAGGTGACATCGATGATGTTAACACCTACTTTGTTCTACATTGTTTTATTCCTCATTCATCCCTACTTGTCATTTCAAATTTAGTATAAGTTATAAATATTTAACATTATGTTGTTAAAGGTTTGCCAACTTATCTTAAAGGGATTAACATAACGCTAGATCGAATGAATGAGATGGAATTGTTTTTGTGAGAGGGGGACAAAAGGAATTACACACATGTTTAAATGATAGCTTGATGACATCACTTGGCTTCAAATATTTTCATTTGAGCCATAAGTCATGTCAACATCTATACTTCATGATTATTTAACTTAGTTGGCTAAAGATTCAAAGTCTAATCCTCCCAAGAAAGCAAAGGGGAAAATCTGGCCAAGCACTACAAGAACTTCCACATATCATTGGTCGTGATCATTTCAAGTACCTTGGAGAGTCGTGGATGTTGTGGATTGTAGTACAGAGTTCATGAGTATGAAAAATAGTTAGAAATTACCAGTTGTCAGCCATATCATGTGAATATGGGTGGTATTTTCTACATGTCAACTGTCTAGGAGGTTACACAAATGAGGATATTCAAAAAACATATTTTTAAAACTGACACATTATTCGTTACCTACAACAATTGGTCGATTTGAATTGGCACCCATAAAGCCAGTAGATCCCCGATTATTCTCATTACACAACAGACATATCCCTTCCTTGTAGCCAAGAGTATAGTCTTCTGGTCACAGTTGCGCATATGGGTAAGGGTGGACATGTGAATAGGAAAGAGCCCGAAGGGCTCGAGATCATGGAATCTTATGAAGACAGTGGCCACATTTTCTATCAAGCATGTTGGTATATTTTCTGCATGAAGCTGGATGGTCATCATTACACTACAACCAGGGTGTTTGCTGAGAGTTTCAATGGATAATGGGCTTGATTTGCAAACTTGGTCATGCAGGTTACAAAGGATTCCATAGAAGATGCTTGCAACCTCCCGACTGATGGAGAAAGATGATTTAAAAATAAATTGATTACTAGGGGAGATGTAAATCAATTTATGAAACCTGAACACAAAGACCCTAATTGGGCCAAAGGAATTCCCAGGGATTGGATTGCTGATGAATGGATGGAAGCCTTGCTCATGCTTAAGAGATTCATCAATTATGAGGGGTGCTTTTCTGTTGTATTTCTATTTCATCTATGATTTCTGCTTCATCTGGCATGAATTAAGAGAACAAATCTACCCTATTATTTCTTGAGGGATCTCAACAATATGGACATGAAGTTCCAAGCAAACCCCAAAAACCATCCTCATGGAATCTATCATTAGGGCTTGATCAAAGTACTTGTCGAGGTCGAGATAGGTAAGTTGTAGAAGACTTGGGATCAATTTTTGATCCAGTTAGGTTTTGAGAAGAAAGTGCATCCTTTTGATGCAAAATCACACAATAAGGGTGCTAATCCTGAACAAGAAACTTCATCTAGATCCATCCAACTAGCTACTTCCAAGAAGAGAAAGAGAGTAGCTTTGTTAAGACTCCAAATGAACCCATGGAAGCTCCTCCAACTAGATAGCAAGCATATGCAGGGTCTTCCCGTATCCTAGGTGGAGGTAAGAACCATTTTCCTTTTGCACATAAGACTTACACTAGAAAGAATCAAAGACATGTAAAACCTAGCGTACTGGGAGAGGATAAAAAACCCGAGAAAAAAAAGAAATTGGTGGATCCTATACAACCTAAATACCATTCCTCAAAGGTCATTCCTCCTATGAAGATAACGTGGCTAAGTACAGAGTTTTGATAAGGAAACGAAGCACCAGGCCTCGAAACAAGTTTAGGATGAAGTATAAAGAAGTATATAAACCTGCTATCACATAGAAGGTCATCATCATCGATGAAGATCCTGTAAAACCTATGAAGAGGTCATCTACAAGAAAGAAAACCCTGTCACTAAGCCTGAGAAGAATAAATTCAAGAAGGGTGGTATGATCATAATTAAAAAGACTATCACTGGAAAAAACAGAGTCTCTGCTAGAAAACAAGGTAAGGAGAATATGAAAAGCCCAAACTCTAAGATCATATATGAAGGGAATGAGTCTAAGATAATGCAAACCTGATCTCAATCAAATAAGACCAAAAATGATAGTTTAGAATTGATGGAAGAAGCAATTTCTTCAATCCTTCATATAAATCTATCAATTTGAAAATACCACCTCCAAGGCAAATCTGGTTTTTGAGATTAAAAATGATGGATGATGGAAAAATATTTTTGATTCCTATGTCTAAGGTATCATGCCACTTTTTTTCTATGGCTAGCTACAACCCAGGAAAAGGAAGGAGTTGAAAACATGAAAAATTGTTTTTTTGGTAGGTCGCTACAGGAAGTTCCCGCAGTCACACACAAAAATACAGGGTCACTACAGGAACACCTATAGCAGGCAATTTTGCTGCTAAACTCGTCCAGTTTCATATTTTTGTAACAGAGGAGGGTTATACCTATGCTAGAATCTTATGGAGCATGTTATGAAGCTATACACCTTTTGTGGATCTCAAAGGCTATATTGGGATACAAAGGTAAATGCATATTGGGCACCATGATTGAGTTGTCAAAGGCTATATTCACATGGATCTTTGAAGATCAGATGTATCTAGCAAGGATTAAGAGGATGCTATAGTGTTATCATCTGAATGGAGAACACGTCAAGCAAAGAGTATTTTATGCAATGCCGTTGCCTTGATCCTGGGAGTTTTTTTGTAAAAACTGTTATTAGTTTGTATATCAGTAGTCAAAGGCTGAAATTCGTTTTGAGTTTTTGTAGGGATTAGTTTTGAGTTGTCCTTGATATTTAAGATCAACCTTAAGTACACGTAACTAATTCAAAACACTATATATCAAATGATGTAGAAGAATAAAGGGTTGAATCCTTGTTTTGGATTGATATTGTATTGTTAAATATTGTTTTGATCTATCATTCCTGTGTAAAGACTTCAGTTTCTAATGAAATTGGTGGTTAGTATGTTACCTTTCTTTGTTTATCGTCTTCACATTTTCCTATGAAATACTTTTGTGTTGAGAAGGTTGCTTTAACATGTTCTAGTAATCTTTTCCACATGGGTGTTTTCTCCTTAGATCTTATTTAGAATGAATTCTAGATAAAGGTTTTTCCTTTGCTGCATAAACACATTAAAGACAAGATTTGTTATTTGTGTATTTATCAGTCTTTGTTTTTCCCTTTCTCTCAATCACATCACTTAAACCTTAAACCTCTAGCTATCAATTTTGTTTACCTGACTTGTTGCACTTAGGTAAGTGGTGTTAACAGATATTATCATTATTCCTTTTTCAAATCAAGCAAGGATTTATCCATCTTAAAACCCCTATTGAAGATTTTGAAACAAGGTGTGCTAGGATTGTTCATAAAGCATTCTATGAACAATTTCTATCGCTAACAGATGCATTAAAACTGAATCACTGGTTGCAACAACTAGAATTTTATTTTAGCATTCACTATTTAGATGAAGGGCATAGAATTTGATTTTCTAGATTGAAGTTAAAGGGCCATGCTTTGACCTGGTGGGAAAGCCACACAAAAAAAATTAGGCTGGAGGGTGATCCACCAGTAACTAGGTGGGAGGACTTCAAAACCTCATCAAGTCCCAATTATACCCTATTTGGTATGTAGAGGACCAATGGATCTGGTGACACTACTTTAGGCAGAGGTAGGGGAAAAGTGTACATAAATACATCATTGAGTTAAAAAAGATGGACATCATGCTAGGTATCTCTCCCAAGAACCTCAAGTATATGGGTTGTTTACATTGTCATCTATAGAAGCAGGTGATGCTCTTCAAGACAAGGAAATTGGATGAGGCATGTTTACAGGCACAATACCTTGAAAACATTGGCCAAAAGAAAGGGAAACCAAGAGGTTTGAAGCAAAAAGAGCACCGAGAAGAATCCAAGGAGGGGAAGAAGAAGTGGAAAGGGGGAAAATATAAGAAGAGAACAACCACTGCACATCAGAGTAAATATCCCAACTACCATTGCAATGATTGCAACATTTATGGCCACACCAAGGAAAAATTCTAGAAAGTACATCCAGAGCTGAACCCGTAGAAGTGCAAAAAGGAGATAAAGAAAAATAACCTTCTAGCCACAAATTCAAGAAATCAAGTTTAAATTAGCTCGAATGTGTATGAAAATATTGTTTTCACATCTATGTAGAAGGAGGTGAATCTTACTAGCCTTCATCACCAGGAAGAGAAGGATATGACCGAACTCTTCCACATCAAGAGTCAGGTCAATAATACCAACATGGATGCTATGTTCGACTCTAGTTCACATGCTAATCTCATAGCAATAGATCTGGTCAGAAAACTTGGGTTGGAGGTTCATGATCATCCTAGCCTCTATCCATTGGGTTGGGTACAGAAGGATGCATAGATAAAGGTAACGAAATAGTGTAAGACTAAATTTTCTCTAAGTGTTGATTTTATTGATGAAGTGGAATTGGATGTAGTATCCCTTGATGTTGCAACTAGTCCAATAGATCATCGATCATTGACAGAGGGTACCAATTCTTCAGTGTGATCTTGTTTAATTCCCTATAATTGATACACATTCTCCAAGTCCCATCCTTCTTAGGAACAATTATAATGGGTAACCCACAAGGTGAGGTACTTGGTCGAATCACACCCTGCTCCAACAATTGCTGAAACTGCTTCTTCACTTCATTCACTTATAGAACATACTATCAATACATCCCAAAATTAGGCAATGGGGAGTCTATAAATAACTTTATTTTATGTTCCACATCTCTCTTGGGTGGTATCCCTTTAGGCTCCTTGAACACTCCTCTGTATTCCCATAGTAACTCCTCAAACTCATGTTTTTTCTCTTTAATACACCCCTCTAGGGATGCCTTCACTCTCATGGACTCATCATTAGACCGATTTTCTCTTAATAAAAGAAAAACATGTTTCTTACTATAACTAATCAACTTCTTGGCTTGGATTTCACTTACCACTGAGATCTTTGACTTGCATTTATGTGTGTTAATGATGTAGGACTTGCCATCCTTGATCAATCGGTACTAGTTGGATCTACGCATGAAGATTGCATCTTTAGTAACTCTGTTGCACATGGATCCTTTTACCCATGATGCATACAAATAGGCATACATAGAAGATGATGACTTCAAGGAGGTGTTTCAACATCTACATGGACAAATTCATATAGAAGAAGGTGATGGAAAGGTTGACTATTATTTCTGGAATGGTTTACTCTACAAGCTTGACAAGCTCTATGTTCCTAAAGGTGAATGATTACAACTTATCTGAGAGGCTCACACCTCCAAGTTTGCATTCCATTTTGGTGTTGGGAAGACAATTGCCAACTTATAGAGGTATGTGTATTGGCCTAGAATGAAAGAATATGTAGCATGGTATATAAGAGGATGTATACTTGTTGTACCAACAAACCCAACAACATGAAGCAAGGTCTATACCATCCCTTACATGTACCCACTTGAACTTGGGAAAGCATTTCCAAGGATGTTGTGTGAGTTTTACCAACCACACTGACGAGACATGGCTATTTATTTGTGGTAGTTGAAAGGTTTAGAAAAATGTGCATTCTCATGCCTTATAAAAATACCATCAAAGGACAAGAAGCAACAAACTTGTTCTTTGAACAAGTCTGGTTTCACTTTGGGATACCAAGGAGCATCATCTCAGACAAGGATACCATATTTCTTAGTGCATTTTGGACTACATTGTGGGAGAATATGGACACTAAGTTGAAGAGGTATACAAAATTCCATCCATAGATAGATGGGTAGACAAAAGTAGTCAACATGACTTTGGTGCAACGTTTGAGGGGTTACAATTGGAAACACTCAAATGCTTGGGATGAAAACATGATCTATATATAACACTCTTATAAAAGAACATTCCACACTTCTACTGGTAAGTCACCTTTTGGAACTTTCTTTGGGTATTTTCCACCTTCACCCATAGATGTTGTATATAGAAAATAAGGAGGAGTGAAGGAGGACCTCACAAGAGATGAATTAAAAGCATAATTTTTTTTGAGAAGATCATAAAAATCCATTTGCAAGTACATGAGACACTAAATAAGTTACAGGAGAAGTACAAGGCTAGAAATGACCAACACAGAACAAAGAGAACATTTAGAGTGGGAGACAGAGTATGCTTACAACTGAATAAGGAAAGGCTACAGGGTCTTGATAAGAAGATCAAGGCTCTTCGGTATGTTCCTTTTGAGGTATTGGAAAATGTGGGAGATAATTCCTATATATTCAATCTACCCCCATACATGCACATTTACTCAATAGTGAATGTGGAGAATCTTAAAATCTATGAGCCTTCCATGTTGGATCAGGAGGAGGAAAAGGTCCTACCTTCCATAGAGGAATTAGCATCAGATGCTCAGGAAGAGTTGGAAAATGACATAGTTTTGCATAAGTGGTCTAGAACTATCAGACAATGACAACATAAAATTTGGAAGATTGGGTTGAAAGGACAACTTCCAGGCAAATCAAAGTGATACTCTAGAGACAAGGTAGAGGAAAAATTTCCTCACCTCATTTAGTATATATTTTGGGGACCAAAATCCTCCCTAAATGGGGAGTTATGATCTGGATTGGATCATTAAATTATTTTTCATCTATTTCGATCCTTTCAGAGTGGAAAATATTGGAGGATTCAACTTGTACGACCATTTTAGTGGTAGGTCCCAATTTGGAAAATAGGGTTTCAAAACCTTCCAGATCGATTTTTATGCATTAAATGATTATTTTTTGGGTTTTAGTGTCGAGAACTTGTGCACACCCCCTTGACAATATTCTACTCTCTGATACCTTTCCAACGGTGTAGAGCGTGCGTCAATCGAAGTTCGATTGCAAAGGTTATGCCTCCCACAAGTTGACCTACCGTGTTGACCACCATGATATGAGAGGATTCCATGTTATCCCTCATCACTCATGCATATGGGGCTTGCCTTATATGTAATTTGAAGAATATTCTAGAAGGTCCAAAACCCTATCACAATTGAGGGTTGAGGAAGTAAAAAACCTACCCGTAGATGGCTATCGGGCTATGTTAAATACTGAACCACTAGGAGGAGAAGGTGTTCCATTATTTTACGTCATTTACTGTTCCATAAATGAGAAAAACATTTGAGAGTGCTATTTTATGAGCATAACATTGGAGGAGAGATTCTGCAGTAGCCATATAGGCCACATGTCAAAGGAAACTCCACAAAGTGTGCTTCTTTCTTTGTCTTGCATCATTTCTATACCAAAGAAAAGAGAGCAGAGAAACCTCACCTTCTAGCCGAGTTTTCTATCGTATTGGGTTTCCCAACTCATATCTCGTGTTTATTTGTTGATTTTGTGATTGTGTTTTACTATTTTCTATTTTCCACATTTTATCTATTTCATGCATAAGCAGAAAAAATCAGTAACTAAATATTTTGGAAATCTAAAGGAAAAATAACCTTAATAATAAAGATTTCAGTTATTTATCAGATCTATTGTGATGAACTATTCTAGTGGAATATCCATGACATTTTACAAATCATTACACAATTTTACCAAGGATGCAAAGTTTTAATTAATTCTCAAAAATTCCAAGTCCATTGTTAAAAAAAACTATAAATCTATGTCAATAGTGATCAAATTTTAAGGGTTACTCTTAATTTCAAGTTGAAGGGTATATATTCACTCCGCCCTTCCATGATGAAAAGTTAAAAGGGTATCTGTATTTCAATTGACAAGAGTAAACTAGGTACACCTTTCAAAAATAATATGCTAAATAAAATATTTCTCTTCCAATTACTTAAAATGTTAAAATTTAACAACCATATAGATAAGTTGAAATTTCAATAGAAAATAATAATAAGCTTTCAATAGAAACTAATAATAATCATACTTTGCAATTTCAAATATAACCTTTTGATGGGGTATATATATATATATATATATATATATATATATATATATATATATATA
>SNQJ01S0003189.1:38140-113637 GCA_010110895.2 Picea sitchensis
ATATATATATATATATATATATATATATATATATATATATATATATATATATACATTTTCTTTGGAGGAATTTCAAAGTGGTAAAAATGACAATATAGAACTTTAGACACAATCACAAAATCAAACTTATTAATGAATATTACAAATCGTAATGTTTTTCAAAGTACAATCACTGTCAATACAATAATTAACTAATTACTAAAGAATCACCATCCAAGTTTAATGATGCTAATCATAATTTGATTGATACAATCATCAATTCGAGCATATTGCGTGATAATTCATTTGATTAGATATGGAGAGTATCTACTTGTACTTTGGAAATCTAATGAATGATTAAAATTATAGATTTTATCACGTGAATATTCTATTTAATGGTCATTACATTGATCATTTATATATAAAAGATAATCATATGGCTATGAATCCTGGCGATTACACCCAGCTAATGGTGACGAAAGGCTCAGATTACTGAAGAAGCGAGAATAATTCAAAGATTGGGAATACTTTTGTAGCTCCTTCTAGGATTAAAAATTCTATAGTTTTTGTTGCTGCAACATCTTATTGAGCACTCAACACACCCTCAAACTTTCTGCAAATTTTGGGGTACCACTTTTAATTTCTTGTTTGAAATTTCGTTACATTTGCTGGTTTTGCAAATTTTGGTTTTCTTTGATATGATTGAACTAACCCGATTACATTCAATTGGTTGAACTAAGAAATCCAACCTTCCTAATTTCAAGTAAACATAGACATTTTCAAGGAATGTCGGTTAAATGATCCAAGTCTCAGTGAATTTTTTTTCAAAGAAAATGCTCGTCGGTCGATTTGGGTCGATAGGAGCATCAGGTCAGTCAAATAAAGGGAGTTTTCATTAAGTTGAAAAGTATATCATTTTTCACAATGTTCGAAGAGTCCCTCGGGTGTTGGGCCTTTCTCATAACAATCAACATGCTAGCAAGCCCCCCTCGCGTTTCTCGATGCGATCGTTGGTGAATTTTTAAGCCTTGAAAAGTCTGCTAATCACACATAAGGAAACAACTTCGAGGTCTCTTAATATCCACAATTTTAGATCCTGGCCATTCATCGACACAAAATAAGAAATCGTCCACAAGGTCTCAAAATAGCGAGTTAAATGCCACATGGAAATCATACGGTTTCCATGTCATCACCCTTATGGTCCACATTATAATGAAGGAAGACACTCTCATCACATCGTTAGTTAGTTGGCACCACCATGTCATCTTCCATACTATAAAACTGGGCTTCCACATCACAACCTGATTACAACGCTATCGGTCTTTGGAGGGTTTTATCCTTTTTATTATTTCTCATTAGGAAATGTCAGAGTTCACTTGACGTTGACGAGCTCGTCGACCATCGGATGATTAACAACATTAACTGAGTAGTACAAATAACCTTTTTTCTCCCGCCGAACAATGAAATGGATATAACTATGGACTATCTGATCCTAGGAACCAACAACTTGTAGTCGTTGATTTCACTAATTTGTTTCACGCATGACTGGGGCCATTAACACGTCAAACCATCCACCAAGAAAATGAGATAGTGCCACATGGTAACTCTAGCCATGTCACCACTGCTATCACCTGACACTTGACGAAGTTCCTATGACACGATCTCAACCGTTCGATCAACATGAATAATTTAATCTCTGCCATCAATTTTAAATTTCGTACTCTCGATTCCCGAAAATCAGAGCAGGTCCCTCAATGCATTAATGAAATCATTCCCGAACAAGAGGTCAACATGTTCATCCTTAATTCCACGATGGCACGCCACATCACTCTTCATGTACACATGTGACATCACCTATAGTGGGAACAATGTTGTTATTGGTTAAGCATTAAAACTTCATATCACTCGACCTTGATCAAATCACTACGCGCCATACTAAACAACGTCACACAACCACCGACAATCACTTTTTGCGCATCCACTCAACCATTGTAGAAAAGTGAAGGCATTGCCCTTCATTTAACACCATTAATTCCCAAATATTACCTCATTACTTCGATATTTAGTGATCTGAGATTTTTCGTGATAACTTTCTCTACACAAATCTACGACTAGGATCTTTTACTGATGCTTAATCGCATGTGAACATGACCAAATAATTTTTAAGCATTGCATATGAACATGAACTAATGGTCATAATTGTGTGCATATGTGTAATTAAATCTCTACTTAATCAAGTGAAAATACAATCAAAACTCACACATATAATTTGGCACCCATGTGTTAACAAAGTTCACCATAATTTTCTGGTTACATCTCCGAATCCGCTTGGAACACAAATCACTTTATTATCCTTCATTTAACAAGAGCTGAAACCTTCTCACAAAATGTGGCACATGATCCATATAGGGATGAAACCCAGAGAAACCTTCTCTTATACAAAGAGAACTTAAGTCTCTCACATAAGTGACATTTCTTCAAACACCATAAGGACTACATTCCTCACAATTCAAATCTCTCTATCTCCAAGGGGCCTAAAGGGGGAATCCTCTCTAATGATTACATAAGGAATTTATATAGTTTCCCTCTCTCCATAATTCAAGGAGACAAGATCCACAAATTTAGAATCTAAATAACAACTCAAGGAAAACAATGAGAAAGCATATCAACCAACCTAATAGACCCTTAACTTCCCCTTGGGACTAGGAAACCACTTGTGATAAAATGAGGAAGAATCCCAAGCCAACCTATGATACTCTCATTCTCTTCTTGAGAATATAAAAACTAGTTGTGAGGTGGATTCTCACACAAAACTAATTTCCCCTTAAAAATAGAAAACTAATTTTTGAGGTGGATTCTCACACAACTAATCTCTTGTTTTACAAATTAAATGAAAAATACATGAGTAATTTCTACTCACTTCAAGTATTAATGATTTTTCCAATTTGAATGAATAATACATGAGTTTCTCACACTCATTTAAAGTATTAATCATTTTTACAATTTAAATGAAACATTAATCTTTTAAACTTTGTCACCTATCATCAATTAACATTTTAATGATCTTCTCCATGGTGTGAAAAGTAATGAATCCTTGTGTGGAGATCCTCCTAGATCATACCTCACCACAAAAATCACTTTTGGTCCTCCAAAAGTATAGAGAGAAACTTGACTATCTGCAACTAGCTTCTAGGAAGAGTCTTACAGTCCACGATACACTTCCCCACTGCTCAATCTGCATAACAAATTTCTACCAGTATTATACTAGCAAGATACTGAAAAGATGGTGGAAGGAGGAAAAAAATTTGCTAAAATATATAGTGGAAGATACACCATCTCAAACTTGAGGGAGCCATACATGTATGTGATGATCTTGTTATGCAGGTTATACGAGGAAAAATACCGCTCCTAATTCTCTAAAGCATGGATACCCTTGGAATATCATGTAACGATGTGGGGAAAGAAGCTTAATTTGAGAGGGGTTATCTCCAAGCAACTTAGTTTGAATATCACTCAATCACAATCTCCAAAACTAGGTAGCCCTCCCGAGTTTCATATGGTTTATTTTATTTTGGATGTACTGTGTGCATAGAACATGTTCCCTGGACTATCATTAAACCGACAAACATCTGAACCACTGGCCCATGTGTACTTTGATAAGCTGAGGGAAAAAAATATAAAACGTTTTATTCCCAAATCCGTGAATTTTTCATCCTCAGAATACACTTCCTTGTATTTGGGAAGGAGTGCCCTAGGTTATCAAAGCAACCTAAGAATATTATAACTTGTATATGAAACTGGCACTTTGAGGAGAGGTATACATACTTAAGAGTCTCTGGATCCATGATCCCACCACATTGGCTAACTATGTATGTGTCTGGAATATTGGTTGTTGGAGAAATCCTCTATTAGACAGTCATGTAAGGTATTAGTGCTACTCTTGTAAGAGACTAAGAGACTATTCATTCCCTACAATTTCTAGATAGGGCATTATGAAGTGAAAGACGCTAAACATGCAAAGTAGGAAGGTCATATACACTTGTAATATAGATTCATGACAGGGAGGTACATGAAGCATGATCCCAAAGGATTGGTATGAAATCATATAGGATATGTGGCTTTGACTTGGCCATATGCCCATGAAACTTTGGAAGAGGAGTTGTTCACTAAAGATGCCCAAGACTGGAAAGAAGTGCAGAAGAGAAGGGAAAATACAAATATAACTATATTTGCCTCTTTACCTGTGGAGGAAAAGATCAATATAGTAAATTATGGGGCATCCTATAGCACTTGACCTAGTACAAAAAAGATAGGATGAGAAGGAGGTTCCATGACAAAAAAATAATGGAAAACCATACTCGCATAACAAGGAAGGGTCCAAAAAGAAAAAAAACTGAAGAAAGGAGGATCCAATCTGAACAAAGGAAGAGAGAAGGAGAGGAAACAACACATAAATCACTAGATGAACATAGGAGGGAGGCTGAAATAAAGCAGAGAGAACATGAGTTTATCGAGAAAATAAAGAGAGGCCAAGAGGAACAGGCCCAACAACAAGAAGTTGAGGAGAAGAAAAAGAAAGAGAAAGGGCGGGCCATTGATTTGAACAAGATCCAAGATGAGGCAACAACACGACACAAAAGGGAAGAATTGGATCGGTTATAGAGAGAGATGGAAAAAGGAGAACAAAAGAATGGTGAGGAACAAGGGACACCGGTCACTATGAAAGATTCGGGTGAAATCATTGTTTTAACAAGGGAGGGAGATAAAGGGGGAGACTTTGTTATTCTCATAATCAATGAAAATCCCGAAACATAGAAATCCCTACAAAATCACCAAAAGAGCAAGAGACAAAAGTAGGGAAGAAAGAGAGTGAAAATAAAGATGATTCTTCCCCAAAATAGGATGGCCCCCCTCATCAAGGCAACAATGACGTTTCATCAAGCAGTGATGAATCAAACAAGGATCCACTTGGTGGAAAATAACAAGAGATGTCTTCACCTAGAGGTAAAATGGAGAATACAGATGTTAAAAATGATGAAGATAATCAAGATGGAAAATAATTGAACAAGAAAAGTAATGGTAGAGTGACAAATGGGGAGCTGCATAGTGATTAGGATGATGGAAATGATGTAGAGGAAAAGGATACAAAGCATGATGAAAAGAGTAAACATGATACTAACATCATCCCTGAGCAATCACCTTGACATGATGAGGAAACCAATAAGCATGATGAAATGAATCAGTAGTTTTGGGAGAAAAGGATGAGAAGGAGACTCATGACAAAGACCAAGGGAGGGCCATCACCAAGGAAAGGTCTATCCATATGGATAAGAAGGCATGGGAGGAATCACCGGCCAAGGAACTTACCCATGACCCAATATCATAGCACTTTTACACTCCAAGGAGCCTGAGAAACATATTGTTTTGGGGTGATCAACCTATTCCCCAACCAGTGGACAAGGTGGTTGATTTGGAGCTCTTTTACTATCATAAGAAGCATAAGTATATAGTAAGAAGAACTCATAGGGAAAGAAAGGTCACATTAGACAATGGTGTAGTAAGCACCAATAAAGAAGTTATCATAGATACCAAGAAGGACAAAACATGCCTACTGTACTCAAGATGTTTGACCATATCTCATATTTCCTATGACAAAGTAGTGATAGAAGAGAAGGAGTTGGATTAGGCCATAACTAAAATCGCTTCTCTCAAGCACCGGGTTCAATACCACCAAGAAGATGGAGGAACAACTAAATTTAAGGAAGAATTACTGGAGCTACATGACAATCGTATGAAGGTTCAAGAAGATTTGATAGACTAGGAGGTAGCTCTCTAGGAAGAATATTTTTTGTTCAAGATTACCTATAAATATATACACAAATGGGTTGAGAAAGGAGTTGGTATTCAGGAAAAAGTAGAGTTTATTTGGGAAATACAGAGGGAAACGAGATTAGAGGATCATCATCTAGAGATGTTGTTAGATGAATGGATGGATCAAATACACTCAATAGTCAAGCATTGGGCCGAAATTATTGATGAACCCGTGGAAAAAGTAGATGAAGAGTGGGACCACTATAATCATATTTGGGGTAAGTTAAACCAATCAATGACAGACCTTTAATTACCTACTTTTTGACCCCCCATGGAGTTTCGACTGATTGATAAGGTGGAAGCCAATTTGTGGTGGTCAACTGACGGGTACAAGAAACAGGTCGACTAGATCACCGCGATGGAGAAGGGACACGTGCAAAAACATGCTATCATCCATGATAAGGTTGTGGACCAAATGGAGCAGATAACCAAAAATATGAAAACATACACCTTTCTATTCCATGACATGAAGCATGATTTGGATATGCTGATGGATTAGCACAAGTTCCTATTCTCTGAGAGTTGCACTTGACTCTTCAGAGAGTGTTTCGACTACATAGAGGAGAATGCAAGGCAAGGGACCCCGAGATTGCCCGAGTCATCATGAATCGAACTTGTGATTATCTATTTTTGAGCAACAAATGTGGAAATTTTCTTTAGTTTGGATTTGTATAAGTAAAACATTTCTCTCGATAGAAAGGACCTTTTGGCATTTGATGAATTTTGATGCTATTTTATTGTGGAACTATTTCTACACTTAATATTGAAGCTTCGATGGAGCCTGAAGTGAGATTTGAAACCAATTGGTGATATGCGTTGTGTTGTGGACTATTTTTCTTTGGAGTGTTTTGTATCAATGTCTAATAAGTTATTTCGTTAATCCAGTTATCTTACGATAAATGCTATTTTACATTGAATTTTTACCTTGTGTTTAATATGCATGTTAATGATATTTTGGTCTAGCACTCATGATCATTGAATATAGAATTATTTTTATATAGTTGACATACTTTGACTATAATATTAGCATGCATGTATAGTTTAGTATATGAATGTTTCAAATACTTATATCAGGTAAATATATATATATATATATAACAGTCGATTGGTTATTTGTTATCTCAGTTCCTTACGAAGTTATCTTCGAGAGGGGTTGTTTTATCCCTCTTTCATTCATTTTGGGGTTTATGGAATTAATTCTTTAATCCATCTATATGTACCTAGTTATTCTGAAATATACTTAGAAAATGCATCACCAAAAAATGGAATAAGTTATGAGAATGAAATTTATAAGATATTAAAGTCCATAAAAAAATTGTCGAATCATAAATCTAGAGAATCACACAACCCCAAACAAAGAGGAGTATAATTGGGCCTCATATTTGGGTATTATTCCTACTATTGAGTCAAAGGGAATCCAACCCCCTCATTACATCTGTTAATTCAAAAAGCTTCCTAGATACATTTTCTGAAGTTCTTACTCGTTCAATTAAGAGTGCTCTTGAAGCAAGTGAGAAATTTTCTAAATCTCATGCAAGGAATGAACAACTTGTTATCGCACAGTTTGTAGCTAGGATAAAAGGCTATACGATAGAGGGCCAAACTGGCATAACAAGAACCTATCCCATCCAATGTCACCACGATGGGAAGGTTCTTTCTCTTTAGGGAGTCTAGGCCCAGGGGAGACGTCCCCGGTGACCTGGGGTTTTGAAAGGGAAAAGGATAAAAGGATAAAAGGATAAGGACAAATTTCCCCTTCACAAATCACTGCCAATCAGACAGTCCTGGCTAAACAACTAATAATAAGGTATAACCAAAACAATAAAAGCACTTGCTTGAGACAATACAACAAGGAAATTGATACGTGCAATCTTGGTTAGTACTTCATATAAATCAGTGACTATCTGATATTCAGTATAAGCAATTTAAAAGTAAATGTTGACGAAGTCAATGTTTACAAAATAGCAATGATAAATGTATCACTCATCAATAAATACAAGAATGATATGGCATCCAATATAATCAATCAATACTTAGTCTAATAAATGCCCTCAACTACCATTCAATTGCTCATAAAGTAAAATGTTGCTGCAATGAAGATGAAATATCCAATAATGATGTCAACAACTTAGGGTTAGTAGGGTTAGGTTTTTGAGATTCAAAAGTTTTAAGAGTTTTGTTTGATCAGCTTCACTTCAACGTTTGAGGACTCTTAGATCAGTGCCTTAGGGTTTGACGGAGTCATAAGTGAAGGACGCAAAGGTTGAAGGAGATGATATTTCAAAGGACTAGAGGGAGAAGTTTTAAGGTGCTGCTAAAGCAGGGCCTCAAAAAAAGAACCCTAGGGGAGAGAGGCTCACTCCGGTGTTGCAAAAGCAAGGCCTCGTGCTCTCTCCTCCTTCCCGACAAATGACTTGCTTAGATGAAGCACAAAATCAAGACAAGAAGGCTTAATGAGGGAGAGTGTTGCTACAACAAGGCTCTTTCATCAAACCCTAAAGAAAAATGACCCTAAGTGTAGATAACCTAGGCTTGGGACATCTTCCTCCTCTTGGATTCTAAAAGGTATGGCTAGCACAGGGGAAAGAGAAACAAGGAGTGTAGCTATGGCTAGGCTCTCTTTCTCTCTTTCAATGGCTGAAAGTTTCTCTATCAGGGGACATGAGACAAGAACCTACTTATGTGCTTGTCACCTAGGGTTTTGATTCAACAAATTTATAAGCAATATGCAAGAAATTTAAACTACAACCATTCAATAAGAATTTTTGCAGAAGAAACACTTACAATTCATGAAGAAATAACCATGCAAACCCTAGTTGTAAAACCTTCCTTCAAGAGAAACACCATAAATGCCAAAAAATCTCTTCCTTCAACAAGTGCGCATCACTTAGTTCAGCCAAAAACCCAAATAGGGTGCAAAAAAACAGACCTCACTATGAGTGAGTGAATTTGTGATGATCAAAATGAGAGTGAAAACCCTCAATATATAGTGTATCAATGACCTAAATTTAGTTTTTAGGTCATAAAAAGGCCGACAAGGCCATAATACCAAAATAATACTATTTTTAGATTAAATTGTCAAATTAAAACCCTAATTGAGTAGAAAAGAGAGTGAAATCCCCTTCATGGGAGGCGTTAGCCCTTTCTAGGGAAAATGAGACATCCAAGAGCAAAATGTTAGCCCCCCAAAGGCCTCTCCAACATGCCACACGTGCCACTGCTGCCCAGTCTGCCTCCAAAAGAACCCATGAAGTTGGATGACGTCATGGTGAATATGGGGACGTCCTAAGCCTTCCAAGGCTAGCGTTCCACTGAAAAGGGGTCATTCCCCCTAGGTCTAGTCCTGCCAGAGTGTCTCTGATGGAACATCCTCTTCCTCTCAAGTGCAACACCCCGATCCATCTCTGTCTCGTATTTTCCCCATGGTGGGGTCTCAACATCCATCTGATAGGCTCTTCAGCCCCATGGAGGTCCGAACTGATCATCTCCCCATGTGTACCGGTCCAAATGGTACCTGTCCGTCGGGTATGGTCCTGCACATCAAAGGATATGCCCTCCATGGGCTCATCAGTCACAAGGATCATAGCAATGTCAATCACATTTCATCATTAATATTATCAAACACATGCATAAAATCCCTAATACATCAATCAATAGCTCAAAGACATTACACAAGCCTACAATACAAGTCTAGGGAAAAGGACAAGGCTTCCTATTGGGCTAGTGTCCACAGAAAAAGGAAAGTTCCCATAGAGACCTCATCCAAGCCATGTAAATGGATGATGTGGTCAGGGGATGTCCAAGCATGTGGGTGCAGTAAGGGCCAAGGATGCAACGTGTTACCTGTGGGTGCCTTTGTAGAAGGCGATTTGTTCCTGTCATGGATGCATTTTTTCCAAGCCCATTCTTGCCTTTATTTTTTGTATTCTTTTTATTCTTTTTTTTTCTTTTTTTTTCAAGAGCTAATCAGGGGACACTGCCTTGGCGTGGTGACCAGAGCTAACAATGTTACCCACAAGTACTTTCGCAGAAATGAGAAGGATGGCTTGTGATGAGACCCCCTTTCCCTTGGCCATGCAACCAAGAGTCACTACCCTGGTGTGGTAACTAGCTGGTGGCAATGTCATACTGCTAGATACCCATGAACCTAATAGGCTGGCTCGTGATGAGATCCCCTATCCTCTGATTAGGTCTTGTTTTATTATTTTTTTCGGGTCCCTCTTGTTTCTTGCTGAGAATATTTTTATTGCTTTCTCGGGGATACCTGGGTGAATCATCTCGAGGTTTATTCTTAGGCTTTTATCTTTTACCAACTTGCTTTTACCTTCTGGGCCTTTAGCCCCTTCTTCCCACGAGGTAAGGTGCAGTCCTAAAAATAGGTCAACCCAATGCCCGAACAAGGGGAATGGGATAGATGAGCGAGAAACAAGATGTAAAAGTGGTAGTATGATGGGAGCGAATGATGGATTTTCAGAAATCCCCCCAGTGACAAACCAAAACCTACAGACACAGGCTTGCTAGGGCACCCTGTCAATCCCCCCAAACATGGTCAAGTGGGAAAATGTAAGATCCAAATAGTTGTTAGAGATAAAAGGAATTAGATACATATATTCAAAGGTTTCAATGATCAAAAGTGACACATACCATGATACCTAGACCAATTACCTCATGGAGCAAGAACCTCTTGTGATATAGGACCAAGCCAATGGTGATGGATGCTGTTGCTGCTGACAAGACAAGTACAATGGAAGAAGAAAAGGTGGGCCCTCCAGGGCCATGCTCAGGTCAATCCTTCTCTCGGTACTCCATGTCTAGGACCCGTGGGCCTCGAGACATGATCTCCTAGTTATCCCTAAAAAGTGGGGATAACACAACCCACGTTAGATTTTCAGCTTATGGTTGAGAACAAATTGAACATAGTTATGAATGATTTAATTAATATTAAACATGAACTTCATGTTATAAAGTATCCCAGATGCCAATTTGAGCAAAATAATGGAGTTGACAATGTTAGTTCATCTGCATCTAGGCATATTGTGTGCATTAGCGATGATGAGGAAATGTGTGATTCCTAAATAGACTCATATTATATGTTAGTCGTATCAAATACCATGTGTGAGGACATGATTAAGAGATATTTTGTAATTTTGATAATTCTAGGATTTTATCCTAATACTTTGCATATCTATTTTTTAATATAAATGACTTATGATGTTCCTTTAATGATGTATCTTTTGTTTGATGAATGTGTGTTCTGTTTATCTAAAGGATATTTACAAGAAACATTCATCTGAAAGATATGTTAGCAAGGGGTTTTGTTTATAATTTTTTTGTTTCAATGTACTTAAGCCAATGCAAAATTTAATATTTCCACTCATATATGTTTATACTATGCTTAGTTTTTGTAGGAAATTTTAATATCTGTTGAGAAAGAAGAATTTGTGATAAAAATAAACAATTGTTCTTTAAAGAAAAAGAGAAAACTATTGTTATCCTTTATGCACATCAGGTAGGTTTTTGTTTGAAAATTCCAATTTAAGGTTATATATAGGTGTGAAATCACAAATTACACCTTCGAAAAGTTGAACCACTTAATTTGGGTCAAAATTGAAACTAGGGCATGCATTTTACCATGAGGTAGTTTTGCCTTCAAATTTACATCAAATCCCAAATCTAGGTGCATAAAAGTTCTTCAATTTAATGTTGAATGACATAGGTAAATTTACAATATGTATTACTCCACATTACAACTTATAAACCAATTTTTGGAGCTACAGGTAAGCTTGGGCATGCGTTTTAATTTGGTCACTTAGTCTAGTTTCGACCTTCCAAATTACAAGACAAATTTTGTCTCTTTTGCACAACAACCATTTTTAAACTCGCAATTGAAAATTTAACAACATGAACATGGAAAATATGATAAACCGCACCCTCAACATCTTTCACAACTCAAATATAAGGTATAATACAACCTTGGCTTACATTTTACAAATGGGTTGTTCATTTCTAGGGTTTTACTAGGCATCTCTTGCCTATTTTTGCACATTAGAGTGTTTTACGTCGGGAAATGCAAAAACAACTATATAGGATTATATTAAATGAATTAACAAATCATTTACAATTTGAAGCAGTCAAATTGAATGAGTTTTTAGACACAGGAGTGGATTTTCGTGTAGCTTGGCATGCATTTTTGCACCAAGGAAAAATCGACAAAGTTTACAGCAACACAAAATTTGCACTCATTTTCCTACAAGACAATTTTTTATATTTTGCAAAGCAAAGGGTTTTAAGTTTCCAACTACACAAACAAAGGTATAGACATATGTACAAATTTTATACAACCATGTAACTTGTAATATTGATGTCTTCATTCTATAATACATTTTTTGGTATTTTTGCAAAACAAAGGGTTTTATTTCTCTAAATGCACAAACAAAAGTATATATGCAAGATGCAAAAATATAAATTACACTCTCCAACTTGAATCAATCAACTCAGAGGTCAACAAACTCTATATTTTCTATGATATATTCTCTTTAAAGTATTTTGTTATATGACTTAATTATGTGTTTTAAAGTTTTATTCCATTTTCTATGTATCATTGGTTGGTTAGAAGTCATTTACCTTGATTTCTCTCATAACCCACCATCCTATGATTCATCAAAAGGTCATGTATCTTTGTGCATATAAATCATCCCTTTTGGAGTGTAAATGCACTCCTAATTGTGCAAACATGTAAACACTATTGTAATCATCAATTTACAACTTAAATATTAAATTATGGAGGCTTAGTCAACTTTGAGTGTTAATTTTCATATAGATGACTTTAGCAATTTGGCCCTTTGGTTTTACAAGGCAGTTTTTAGCCTTTATGCATATTAGGGAGGCTTTTGCGTGAAAATTCCAATATAAGGTTATAAACAAATTTTCCTCTTTTGAAAAACAACCCTTTTTAAACTTGTAATTGCAAAATTAACAACATGAACGGGTCTAATATGATAAACCACACCCCCAACAACTTGCACAACTCAAATCTAAGGTATAATACAACTTTGGCTTACTTTTTACAAACATGTTGTGCATTTCTAGGGTTTTAACTAAGCATCTCTTGCCTATTTTTGCAAAACAAAGTCTTTTATGACTGCAAATGCAAAACTAAGTATACAGGATTATGTAAAATGACTTAACAATTCATTTACAATTTTAACCACTAAATTTGAATGAATTTTGAGACCTAGAAGTGCATTTTATTTTAGCGTGGCATGTATTTTGTACCAAGGAAAAATTTGCAGCAATGCAAAATTTTCCCTCTTTGTCCTATAAGACAATTTTTGGTCTTTTTGCACATAAAAGTGTTTTAAGTTTCTAATTGCACAAAAAAGGTGTATATAGATTTTCAACTTTTCTACAACCTCGTAATTTGTAATATTTCCTGTAATATTGACCTCTTCATTTTATAAGATAGTTTTTGGCCTTTTTGCACAACAAAGGGTTTTGTTTCTCTAAATGTACAAACATAGGTATATATGCATGATGTAAAAATATAAATTACACACTCTCCAACTTGAATACTCAATCAATTTGGAGGTGAACAAACTCTAAATTTTCTACGATTTATTCTCTTTAAAATATTTTTGTATATGGGTTTATTATGTGTTGTTAAGTTCTATGCCATTTTCTCTATATAATTGGTTAGTTAGAAGTCATTGACCTTGATTTCTCTCATAACCCACCATCCTCTAATTCATTAAAAGGTCATGCATCTTTGTGAATAGAAATCATCCTTTTCTGGAGGGCAAATGCATTCTTAATTGTACAAACATCTTAATAATATTGTAATCATCAATTTGCAACTTAAATCTTAAATTATTGAGGCTTATCCAACTTTGGGCATGTAGTTTCATATAGCTAGCTTCAACAAATTGGCTCTTTGTTTTTACAAGACAATTTTTAGGCTTTATGCACATCAAGTAGGTTTTTGCCTGAAAATGTCAATATAAGCTTATAAAGAGGTGTTAAATCACAAATTACAACTTCTACAAGTTGAACCACTCAATTTGGGTCAAAATTGACACTAGGGCATGAATTTTACTCTAAGGTAGTTTTTCCTTCAAATTTATGTAAAATCCCAAATATAAGTGCATAAAAGAAACCTGACCAATACTTCAATTTCACTTAAATGACATAGTTAAATTCACAATGTATCTAACTCCATATTACAACTTATAAAACAATTTATGGAGCTACATGTAAGATTCAGAATGCATCTTAATTTGGTCACTTAGTACAGTTTCGACCTTCCAAATTACAATGCAAACTTTTCCTCTTTTGCATTGTTATCACAAAGTCTGTAGATTGGGAAAATCCCAACCCAATCCATGAAAGTGTGACAAATACAAGAGTAACCACCCTCTGTCAGCTTAGATAAACACTCCCCTCACTTTAGTGATGATGAAATCACCACAAGGGGGGAATCCCGGTGACCGTAGGGGGATTGAGATGGATAATGAGATAATGATGTGTGAGTCCCCTATAGGTCAATCTTGGAGGTGAGAAAAATTCTTGAGAAAGAGTCTTATGGAGGGAGAATGGTTTCCAAGTGTTGAGTACTTGCAAAACAATGTTAGCCCTGATCGAAACAAGAAAAATGATGATAAACCAAGCCCTAAATCAATGGGAATCAACAAGATAAGATTGCTGTCCCAGAAATGCAGCTAAAATAATATTTACAACAACAAATAATAACTTATAACAATTTAAAAATTAACCATAAAAAACATCAAATAATTATTGGATGATCAAACCCTAAACATGTAGATAATATTCCAATACTTAAACTCAAGTTTTGATGGAAAAATAGGGCTGCAATAAGATATTATAAACAATATATTATGGCAGGCTTGTGGCTGTAGAATGTTTTTTCTACAACAACAATATCTAACCACAAAAATTGACAAGTAAACCGTTAGAAAGATGACCAATGATTAGTTAAATAATAACCTAGGTTCAGAAGTAAATTTTAGTCGTAGATTAGAGGCCAATGAGTGAAAAAGAGAGTTTACTACAACCCTAATGGTTGTAGGATTAATTTATAACAGAAAGAATAATTAGTTGGCCAATCAAGACGTCTCAAGGGCACAATAAATCCTTAATCATGAAGAATATCTTCCAACTAAGACAATTTCAAAATCTCAACTTTTCACGCATACCAATGCAATGATTTTATATCTCCAATGAAAATAGATTAGTTCCTTATCAATTGGGCTATGGAGTCTCTTTTGTAAGAGCTAGATTTGTTACCTCTCTAGGGGTGTAATCCTTTTTACTTCCTAGAGCAAACAAATCTAGCAAGGTAAATCTAGGAGGGTGTAAACCTTTTTACTCCTTCTTGCAACCTTTGCAATAACTTATTCAATGAAAAAATGATAGATATTGGTGGAGGATGTATTCCCTTATGCTCATCCAAGGGCTTAGACAAGAATAACCATGAAATAAGAATAAATAACGACAATATGCAGAAAATTCCTTACCAATTCCAATATATAGCAAATAAAACCCTTCTCTACCAACAATATTCCACCACAATAGAAAGAACAAGACATACAAGAGACAATGCTTTAACTTCTTTCACCAAAATACAAGTACTAGCATCCACAAGAGAGAGATAGTGCAAAAATCCCAAGTAGGGCGAAAATTTCAGCCAACCATATGTAATTCTCAAGTGAGTTATATCTAAAATGAAAGTGACAAGGAATTTATTTATACAAGACCTTGTAAAACCAATTTTTCCACATACTTAGGGTAAAACACAAATTAGGGAGGCTGACCTCCTTAATTTTCCCCTTTACAAATTATAATTCAAATTTACAAAAGAAGAAATCCCTAAATAATGATATCATGCCTTTCAGGGGTGACGATTTGGCATAATGAGCAAGTTGTTGAGGTACTTGAGGGAGACGTTGGGCCTCCAAAGGAAATATCTTCATGTGCAAGGGTCTTCCTTCGTCAAAATGTGCCAAGTCATCATCAAACCATCCAACACCACTAAAACCCTAGCTCTCCAAGTATGACGTCATGCCCTGGGATGTTACGTTTTGAGCCTTTAAGGAAAACCATTATTCAAAGGGAGGGATAGTCTCCTTATCCAAGGTGTCCTCTCATGCCTCCAAAGGCAACATTCATCATCCATGTGTCAAAAAATAAGGGGGCACATCATCCAAGCTATGGGATTCATGCCCCAAATGAAGGTCCAAGTGACCTTGTGCCTTCACGATCCAACTTTCTCCTGTCAAGGACCTACAAAGACAAACAAGTACGCCCTCCAAGGGTCCACAAGTCACAATATCATGCCAAGTAAGCCATATCTAATAAAACAACCACCCAAACATGTGCTTCAAATCCCCCCTTTTCAAAATAAACAAATGCTCAAAGACCGTATACAACTTGCCAAATTTAGATATGGGAGGGGTGTCATAGTTCCCTATTGGGTAAACCAATTCCTCAAGTAAGGGATGTTCCCAAGGATAAAAATCTCAAAGTCATGTAGTGACTATGAGGTGGATGGGGTTATACTTATAGGTATTGTGTTTAATGACATACAAGGGCTCGTATTGTCTCATTTATGGGCACCTTTGTTGAGGGCTAGCCACATCTGTTTTCTCTTTTTGTTTTTTAAGGCATATTTTTTCCAAACCCTTTATTAGCCATTTAATTTTCATGTGTCACCAAGTTGAAGACAATGCATATCCCACATAAAAAGGGGCACTAAAAAGGAAATGCATATCCCACATATGCTCTGCCTTGGCACACATGCCTTTCCAAGTTGAAGACAATAAGGGGCACTAAAAAGGAAATGCATAGCCCACAAATGTTGGGTATGTGTTATATTATTTACATGTGTGTGTGTGGGCGCGTCAGATTCGACAACTGCGTCTGACGATCCCTCTAGCGATTTTTATTTTTATTTTTAGCGGATTTTCTAAATTAATCCCAGATTAAGGGATTAGGGTTTTGGTATCTACAGAATACCTAAAAACATTGTATATATTGTATGGTGAATGGTGAAATTAGATATAATGAATATAAGAAAGGTTTTCCTCGGTTGAGGGTTTCCGGTATAAATCTTTGTGTACTATGTGTATGAGCCATTGATCAAATTCTGTTTTGCTTAAGAATCTATATGCATTGCTTTACTTCACAGGTTTAAAAATTACATGTGGTATACGCTCTACCTTGGAAAGTTTAAGTAATTGATTAATTATTTATTTCATAGGTACCTTAATTTTCTTTTTTATAAGTGTTTCATTTCTCTCGGGATCCCTGGGTGAGCCTTTATTGCATGATATTTTTGCTAAGTCACCTACGAGCTCAATGGCCCTTTCTTCCCATGAAATGAGGTACATGCCCTTCTTGGGTCAACAAGCCCAAAAACCTAAAAGGTGGGGAAACATAGGAGAATAAGTGATGGAAGGTGGTAATTATGAGGGGGAATGGTACGCTCACCCTTCAAGGAGACCCTATGGTAGCAACACTTTCCCTAAGGGTGTTCACTTACTAGGAAACCATGACACTCACCAAGGTGAAATAGGGAAAAATGAATAATTTCCAAGCATTTTTTTTTCAAAATTAGGAAAGGATCCTTTGCAACATGTTCAAATTCTTCAAATATTAAAATGACACTTATTACAATACTGGACTTGTTACCTCATGCAACAAGACTTGATGTCCTCTGTACTCCATGTTTGCAACATGAGGGCCTTGAGACATTGTCTCTTTAGTTATCCCTGTAAATGGGGAATAACATGCACGACAACCATTTTTAAACTTGCAATTGCAAAATTAACAACATGAATAGGTATAATATAATAAACCACCCACAAAAACTTGAAAAAATAAAGTCTAAGGTATAATACAACCTTGGATTGATTTTTACAAACAAGTTGTGCATTTCTATGGTTTTTGTTGATGTTTATAGCATCATAAAGGTACTTCCGCACAGTTCTAAGAGTTTATATGTGTGGAAGTTGTCCAAAGATTTCTACCTTGGTAATTTACTTTAATTAAAAGAGTTATTAAAGTAAAGTTCTTTTATTAGTTAGTTGAGTTTTATTTAATGAAATGTTAAAATTAGCATTGGTGAATTAAATATTATCCTTTGATCTCAAGTGAGGTGAGAAGTGATCTCAACCATCAATCACTTTGGAGATTAGGGTTAGGTCATAACTCAATATTATAAAAGCATGGCAAGGGTGAAGGAGCAGATACTTGATACAATTGATACTCTTTTGATATAGAGAGATTTGGATCACAAAGGACTATGATTCAAGGAGATATTGGATAGGTGGAGAATACTTCCATCCAAAGATCAATATAGGTCAGAGAGAAGAGAGAACATAAGAAACCACAAGTGGGTTTCAACATATTAGAGCCGTAGTAGCATGGTCATGCCATAAAAGTTTTCAGTATAGGATTTGTGCATGTGTATGCAAGTTTCAGTGGAGACATACATGTGTACATGGGTTTTCTTAAGGAAAGGCATGTACATATTGGGAAACGTGAAAGTTCAGGATCATATAACAGACCAGGAGTTGCTAGGGTTTGTAGGTGTTGACCAAAGTTTTCTGTATTTATCTATGGGACATTTTCCCAGTAAGGGAGCCCTTGTAAGATTTGAATTTATTTGAATGATAAGCTTAGTGGATGGGAAAAACCTCTTTGTGTATTGTGTATGATATTTTTTTTTCAGTATTGCTTCCTCTATATTTATTTGAGTTGATTATTTTGACAAGTGTATTATGTTTTGTGAGTTTCTAATTTGATTTACAATAAGAAAATCACTAGATAAAAAAGTACCTAAGTGTCAGAGTAAGGTAAATCAACATGGTATCAAATCCCATGCTTTGAGAGGAAGCCATATCTTAGATCCACAACAATTGATATAGGGTTTATCAGATTTGCAAGGAGATCTTAGCATATCTATAACCAACAGTCTGAAATCAAGGGTTGGATTTCGGGGAAAAAACTATACTGAGGAAAAACTAGAGTTTACATTCGTACGAAGATGTATGCGAGTCGTAGTAAAAACAATTGCATACATACACGTGTTTTCTTAATGATCCAGAAGGATCTCCACAGAAGGATTCAATACTTTGCACACCATGGAGAAGATCATTAAAATGTTGATTGATGATAGGTGACAAAGAATGATTAGTGCTCATGAATGATTCATTTAAATTGTAAAAATGATTAATACTTTAAATGAGTGTGAGAATATCATATTATTCATTCAAATGGGAAAAATTATTAATACTTGAAGTGAGTGGAAGCTACTCATGTATTTTTCATTTAATTTGTAATAAGGGAAAATAGTTTTGTGTGAGAATCCACCTCACAAATTGGTTTCCTAGTTTCATGGGGAGGTTAAGAGTCTCATGAGTTGGTTTGGGATTCTTCCTCATTTTATCACAAGTGGTTTACTAGTCTCAAGGGGAAGTTACGAGTCTCATAGGTTGGTTGAGATTATTTCTCATTTTTGTCCTTGAGTTTTTATTTAGATCCTAAATTTGTGGATCTTGTCTCCTTGAATTATGGAGAGAGGGAAACTATATAAATTCCTTATGTAAGAATTGTGGAGGAGGCCCCCTTTAGGCCCCTTGGAGAGAGAGATTTTCATTGTGAGTAATGTGGTCCTTTTGGTGTCTGAAGAAATGTCACTTATGTGAGAGCCTTAAGTTCTTTGTGAAAGAGAAGGTTGCTCTGGGTTTTCAGCCTTGTATGGAGCATGTACCACATTTTGTGAGAAGGTTTCAACCCTTGATATAGGAAGGACAATAAAGAGATTCACATTCCAAGTGGATCCAATGATGTAGCCACAAGAGTATGGTGAACTTTATTAACACATGGGTGTCAAATTATATGTGTGAGTTTTGATTGCATTTTCGCTTGGTTAAGTAGAGATTTAATTACACATATGCACATAATTATGACATTTTTTCTCATATTCATATGCAATGATTATAAATTACTTTCTCATGTTCACATGCAATTAAGCGTCAACAAAATATTCTCATCGCAGATTTTTGTAGAGAAATATCTCACAAAAAATCTCAGATCAAGTGGTATCGGAGCATGTCTGACTAGTTTTGCAGATTGTGAATATAATCATGGGTAAAGCAAAGAAGCAAGCATGGATTTGAGAGATTGAAGAAATCAACCAAAAAATTTAGGCAGAGAACGTTGAATTGAGGAGGTTGCTACAAGAATCAGAAGAAGAAAAGAAAAAAACTACAATTGTAGCTACAAGCTATGGATGAGAAAGTTGGGGAATTCTTTGCTACATGAGAAATAGAAAGTCCCTCCAAGATCAGACCAACTTGTGGCCATGACAAGTATACTAGCTATGGTTATTGTCATGAAAATGTTGATGGAAGCACATATTGTCAAATAATAGAGGATTATCTCTAGACACTAGTTAACCAAGGTGGTTTTATAGAAGCCTCATCTACAACCTCATCCAACCAGGAGGAGTAGTTGGCCAAAATTCAGGAAGATGGCCAAGTGTCACAAACAAGAATGGAGGTAAATAATTATCCATGTTCAATTCCTTCCCTTATTAATGATGATGCCTCTTTAAGAGTTGTTGTATGGCACACCAAGGGAATTGGATTGAATTTGTTGAGGAAGATGGGGTATAAATGAGGAGGTATTGGTATTTATGGCCAAGGCATCATTCAACCACTGGATGTTGTAGGAAGACCTCGATTTGTAGGATTGGGGTATGGTGAAGGAGAATGATCAAAAGTAGCCGAAGCAGGTAATTCATCAAGAAAAAAGATTGAATCATCACCAACACCATCCAAGAAAAGTAATGGCACATAACTTTTTGAAAGTGATAGATATAGAAAGTGATTCTGAAGGAAATCAAAGTATCCTCGAAAATATTAGGATAAAAAGATTATTGCAAAGTGTTGGAAGATAAAAGTTCATTATGGCAAAGGCGAGACATACGTGAAGACACACAACTATTGTACTCACTATAAAATGAGTGGTCAATGGATAAAGAAATATTGGAAGCTTCACCTCGAGCTTCATCACACACCAAGCAAGAATCCCATACAAGAGCATATGCAATTGGAGGCTTGATCCAAGTGGATCCTCTTCAGTCGAAAAAAAAGGCCAAAAATCAAAGTTCCCAGAATTTGACGAAACTAGCACCAAGTTGAAGAGATCATCGAGAGCTTTCCAACGAAACAAAAACGACCTCAATACAGCTCGGCATGAAAAAGTTATGGAGTTCTGAAATTTTCGGCAAACATGAAAATCTGGTGAAGTTGACTATGCATTCCGTACGATGATGACATCAGCATGATGTCAACATGATTATGTGGAAGCACGAGAGGATGCCATGTGTCACATGTTTTTTCCACTTTTAGAAGTCCAAGTGGAGCAGTAAAATTGTGTTAGGCAGTCATATGGATGCCACATGGCAGTATAGAGGATGACATGTTGGCTAATGTGGTGGTAGAATGGATGAGATGGTAGAGTGACTGGGAAGTATGATAGATGATGTGGCACTGACTAGATCGCTCACTGGGAAGTATGACATATGACATGGTGTTGATGTAGGCATTGACTGGTTAGTACACAAATGACATGGCATGCTGAATGGATCAATGAAGTGATAGTATGACGAATGACATGTCTACTGACTGGGATGAATGGTGGATGATGGGGTAGAGTGACGTGACACTGACGTGGTGTTGATGCAGGAGCTGACTGTACAAGTGACGTGTCTGTTGAATGTACCAATGTATGGGAATTGACGGGGCTCCACATGTCCCAATCAAAGGCTTCCACGTGGCAACCTGTATTTTCCCAATGAGGGATAAAGTCCAAAACAATTGTATTAAAAAGGGGGGTGCCTGGACCGGCCGGGATTTGAACATCGAACCTCCGCTAAAATTGGAAACGACTTAACCAACATGCCAACTTTAGCACTTTGTAAGATCCATAGACAATATTTATTTAAACCCAATATGCCGGTTATGTACCATATGGGTAGGCCATGGGGTTTGACCCCTGAACCTCCTGCTAACAAATACAACAACCTATCGGCGTGCCACCCGGGCGCTTTATAAAGTTCACCCACCTATAAATTATTTAAACCACACATTTTTCCATCTGACAAGGAGGTATGGATATAGGCTACTGATGTCATGGATTTCAATGTGCACGTGCATTTATTGTTGAGGGTACAACCCAACAACCACAAAAATGAGGCAAAGAGCCCATAGGGGTCTAAAAGTGACGGTGACAAAATTATATGAAACTATAGTCATTTTTGCATGATTTTTCGAGCCAGATTCAATGGCATGGTCCATTTTGTGATCTGAGTAGAAGAATTTGAGAGCTATGGACAATCCCATCAATGCTTGGCAGTCTTTACAAGGTAGAGTTTCACTCTTCAGAATATGACCAAGTTTACAATAAAAAGTTGTAGAATTGCGAGATAGACCCGTTGGAGCTATATATGCTAAGTTTTGAGCCACAGATTGAGAACCTTTGTGCATAACCCAATGAAAGTATCGTTTAATTATGTTTTTTCCTCTTTTTGAGAATTGTAAGAGGATAAGATGTGTTTGCAGATTCTGGTGGTCTTTGATGCTGTAGCAAGGAAACAAGATCTGAAATTTGCAGGGAATTTTTGTTTATGCCGAAAGTTGGATTATGGAAAACAAGGGAGATGGAAATTTCCCATGATGCATATGATGTTGAAGTGGTTTGAGACCATGGAGTCTAACCATTAATGCACCTTGATGGACTCTGGAAACCATAGAGTTTATTTATTATGTTGCATGTGTTTGAAGTGGACTTTGGAAACCATAGAGTTTCACCACTAGTGCACAATTGGGTGCTTGAAAAATCACCTTAATGAGCATGTTGCTTTAAGTTGATGTTGGAACATTATAAGGGGGTTTTCGATTAGCTACTCTTAGGTGATGATGAGAGTGAAAGGTGTTTGATTTATGCCTAATCCTTGTTGGCAACATTGTAATGGGTCTTGTATCCACTATTGAGTGAGAGGCATAATTTTTCCTAAGGCTTGTGTTGACAATCATTGTAAACTTGTCCATGAGTGTTTTATAAACTCTTGGAAAGAATGGTACTGATTTGAATTTTTCAAAATGGTGATCATGTAGTATCAAATATAGATTTTCATTGATGCAAGTGTTGGCATCGATATCCTCATTTCGAAGTACAAAGGTGAAGGAGAAGGAGGGTGTGGATTTTCAGAGACATTTGCTATGCAGAACAAGGTGTCAAACACAAATTTTCATTGATGAAAGTGTTGGCATCGACATCCTCATTTCGAAGCACAAAGGTGAAGGAGAAGAATGGTGTGGCCTTTCTAAGACATTTTTATGTATATCAAGCAACAGGGAAGTGCATTGTGGAGAGTAAGACTCTTCCTAGAAGCTGGTTGCTGAGATTGAAGTTATGGTTTCTCTCTATACTTTTGGAGAACCAAAAGTGATTTTTGTGGGGAGGTATGATCCAAGAGGATCTCCACACAAGGATTCAATACTTTGCATACCATGAAGAATATCATTAAAATGTTGATTGATGATAGGTGACAAAGAATGATTAATGCTCATGAATGATTCATTTAAATTTTAAAAATTATTAATACTTTAAATGAGTATGAGAAGCTCATGAATTATTCATTCAAATGGGAAAATTATTAATACTTGAAGTGAGTGGAAATTACTCATGTATTTTTCATTTAATTTGTAAAAAGGGAAATTAGTTTTGTGTGAGAATCCACCTCACAAATTAGTTTCCTAGTTTCAAGGGGAGGTTAAGAGTCTCATGATTTGGTTTGGGATTCTTCCTCATTTTATCACAAGTAGTTTCCTAGTCTCAAGGGGAAGTTAAGGGTATCATAGGTTTGTTTAGATGATTTATGATTTTTGTCCTTGAGTTGTTATTTAGATCCTAAATTTGTGGATCTCGTCTCCTTGAATTATGGAGAGAGGGAAACTATATAAATTCCTTATGTAATCATTGTGGAGGAGGCCCTCTTTATGCCCCTTGGAGAGAGAGCTTTGGATTGTGAGGAATGTATTACTTCTGGTGTATGAAGAAATGTCACTTATGTGAGAACCTTAAGTTCTTTGTGTAAGATAGGGATGCTCTGGGTTTTCAGCCCTGTATGGAGCATGTACCACATTTTGTGAGGAGGTTTCAACCCTTGTTATAGAAAGGACAATAATGCAATTCATATTCCAAGTGGATTCAAAGATGTAGCCAAAAGAGTCTGGTGAACTCTGTTAACACATGCGTGTCAAATTATATATGTGAGTTTTGATTTCATTCTCTCTTTGTTAAGTAGATATTTAATTACACATATGCACATAATTATGACAATTTTGCTCATATTCATATGAAATTCTTAGAAATTACTTGCTCATGTTCACATGAAATTAAGCGTCAATAAAATATCCTCATCATAGATTTTTGTAGAGAAAGATATCACAAAAAATCTTGGATCACTTAAGAAAAGTCACGTACATACACAGGGTTCAATGGTGACATGTGCATACAGGTTCATAAAGGTCAGTACAGTGGAAGTTTCAGTAGTAGGTTATTTCCAAGGCAGTTTATCAGGTATGAGGGATGGCATCAACAAGTATGAGGGTTGAATACAGATTGGATGGAGCATCCAACTTCCTATATTGGAAAGCAAGAGTTAATTTGGCATTGAAGGAGTATGAGCTTTGGGAGTTTTTAGACAAAGTAGTTGTTCCACCGATAGATCCACAAGGTTTCAACCCTTGTTATAGGAAGGACAATAAAAAAATTCATATTCCAAGTGGATTCAAATATGTAGCCAAAAGAGTCTGGTGAACTCTGTTAACACATGGGTGTCAAATTATATATGTGAGTTTTGATTGCATTCTCGCTTTGTTAAGTAGAGATTTAATTACACATATGCACACAATTATGACAATTTTGCTCATATTCATATGAAATGCTTAAAAATTAATTTCTCATGTTCACTTGCAATTAAGCGCCAATAAAATATCCTCATCGTATATTTTTGTAGAGAAAGATATCACAGAAAACCTTGGATCACTTAAGGAAAGTCACGTACATACATAGGGTTCAGTGGTGACATGTGAATACAGGTTCATAAAGGTCAGTACATGGGAAGGTTCAGTAGTAGGTTATTTCTAGGGTAGTTTATCAGGTATGAGGGATGAAATCAACAAGTATGAGGGTTGAATACAGATTGGATGGAGCATCCAACTTCCTATATTGGAAAGCAAGAGTTAATTTGACATTGAAGGAGTATGAGCTTTGGAAGTTTTTAGACAAAGTAGTTGTTCCACTGATAGATCCACAAGATTTGGAATTTCACCAGAAGAAGGAGATTAAAGCTGAGTAGGTAATCCCGGATTCAGTGAAGGATCATCTAATTCCTCACTTATCCAAGAAGAATATGACCAAAGATATGTTTTATGCCTTGGTAGGATTATTCCAAAGCACTAACATGAATAAGAAGATGGTCTTAAGAAATAAACTCATATCTATGCAGATGTCTAGATATGACAATGTTACCAGCTACTTCATGAGGATCACTCATGTATGTGATAAAATTACAGATATAAGGGAGAAATTGGATTATGTAGAGCTCATCAATGTGGCATTGAATGGTTTTCCTAAGTCTTGGGAACCATTTTTCAAAGGATTTTGCGCTCGAGAAAAACTCCTAGATTGGCAGAGGCTTTGGGATGATTGTATCTAGGAAGAGACTTGGGAGGAGTCTAAGAGAATAAAACAAAGAAGTATTGATTATAACTTGTCCCTTCTTAGTAATACAAGGAAGGGAAAAGGAAAGGGTTCCAAGAAAAAAGGTAACATTGATGGAGGGACATCCCAACCAAGGAAGAAGAAGGATTTGAGTAAAACCAAGTGCTTCTCATGTCATAAGAATGGAAATTATGCATCTTGGTGTCCAAAGAAGAAGAAAGGAAGAGGAAAGACATAAACAATGTTGAGCATTTTGTTCCATGCTTGCGCGTGTCCTTCTTAAAATTAGGGAGTTTAGACTCAGGGTTCGTCCAGAGTTGTACAACAAAAAACCAAAAACATCAACATCTCAATCCTTGAAAAATGTCGAGGAAGGTCTCACCCTAGATGCATAGAGGATCATAGAGACCATAAGGTCTTGTGACAAGGATGAATTCCTAAAAACACGAAGATCCATCGGGACTAGCATCCATGCAACTCATATCTGACAAATTATTAGTACCAAGAAGTGAAACAACACACACACACACACATCCAAGTCATACACAATAGACACAAAATATATAAAAAATGTCACATATTTATTACTAATTACATTCCATCACAAAAGAAACATACATTACAAAAACCATGTATATATGATAGCGATATAATTTCATATCTCCTCTATATAAATCCTCAGAAATACAACAAAATGAACAATGTGCCTTCTATCAAGACTTAGAAATGTAACAAACACACAAGTATATTCAAAATCACTACAATATTACATCAATATCAGAGTGAGCTCGATACTAAGGACTTAATGAATCTCTCTAAACATCTAGCTAGCCTCATTGTTTATCATATCACTATTTCCTTTAATATCTTTCTCTACTCGGGATCTTTGTCTCTTTCTTCTTTGCTTCACTTGCTTGACTGACAAAACTTCCTCACGAGCTTCTGGTACCTACCCATAGTCCACACAGTCTTCAAAAATATGAGAAATCTTAGCCACCGTGCCAACTCATCTTTTGTCATCTCCACAATTTCTTGTGCTGCTGGAAGTAATCATTCGACATGATTTGTCAATGATTATTATTTTTTATTCTAGCATGCATCTTCTTGATTTATGGTGCACATAAAAATGGGACCAATGCGCATTCAATAATATTTTAGGCCTATTGCACATTGTCAAAACTCAATCTGACACAAACCTCTTACACACTTCGTCATGTACGTAATTGTTTTTGGAATGATCACACACAAAAAAATTTGTGCACACATGAAAAAATGAACCCGAAAATGTGGGTTCCAATAAGCCCCCACCACTGTTATTTGGCTCATCTTCAAGCCAACTACTACATTTGATCAAGGCAAACAGTTCTTAGAAGAGAAAATCATCATTCTAAAAAACAATTTGTACTTGCGTTTGGGCTTGATTAAAATAAAATCATTCATTTAGTCTGTAGTTGCAATCCGACCCAGGTCCCAGAAGGAATGAAATAGGTCACCTGGAGAAATATTGATTTGGAATGTATGCGGCTAGATGCTCGATCTGAAACCTTTGC
Source organism: Picea sitchensis (assembly GCA_010110895.2). Lineage (NCBI taxonomy): Eukaryota > Viridiplantae > Streptophyta > Pinopsida > Pinales > Pinaceae > Picea > Picea sitchensis. The sequence goes on from SNQJ01S0003189.1 coordinate 65,353, forward strand.
TGGTGTCTATGGAGGTGAATAAGGGATATGTTTAAATCCCAACATCAATCAACAACTACTAAAAATAAATTAGGTTCCATAAAGAGAGAGCATTATTATATTCTTGTCTTTTTGTTCTATGAGGACAAGATCGAGTTAGTATTCCCAACCTCTCTATTGCTGGAGGGTTGAGGATCCATGACCAGAGATGAGGGCACACATATAGATGAACAAGAGATTAAGACCCCTCCCTATCATCAAAGGGGATGATTCATGGAACTCCTTGGGATTATGGACCCTCCCTATTGACAAAGGGGATGATGCATGAAAACACATGAAAATATTAAATCTGGCCAAGAAATATAGTAGGGGATTTTCCTAACAGTTGTTTTCGAAGCGTTAATCTACGAGATAACTATACTGTGGGATCTAGATAGTATTGGTATAAATGGGGAGGGAAAGTCCTGAGACATCTGTGAACATGGGCTATGAGATGAGAGATGAATGGGATGAACATAGACATAAATCAGTCACTGGGGAGAAAGGGGTGCTATGGGTGACGAGTAAGAGAACTGGGGAACGAGACATGGAGAATTTATCCAAAGAGACCATATGAGGCCTGGTATTTGGGAACGAGACATGGAGAATTTATCCAAAGAGACCATATGAGGCCTGGTATTTATATATTGGAGATGGGGGTGTCATTTAAAATGACAGATCAATCTGGTGGAGGTGATAGAGTAGAGAATATTGAGAAAGTGTTAGCATATCCCTCCAGTCAGAGAGATCCCAATGTTGATCTGCCATCCAAATGATGTTCTTTGTTGAATGTTACGTTGTGAATAACTTAATACCCATGTCTTGTATAATCTACTAAAATTAGATTACCTTTCCATTTCAATGAACTGAACCACCAGGAAACTCCTCTGAGGTCCACATGAAGTGTTAGTTAGGGCCATGACTGTGTACTTATGTCATGGGGCCAACCAAGATCAAAAGTCTTGGGACTCATGGCCACTGTCCATTTGTACAATATTCTTGTGTGAATGAATATGTTGTGGTGCTAGATGACGATCAACTAGGATTCTGGGAATGTTGAACTTCCCTCTAGGTGGTGAAATCGACTATTGATTTTATGCGAAATCAAGCAAACGACCCTCGTATCTGTGGTCTTACTAATTCTCTATTCCCAAAGTTTCCTGGAAGTGATGTGGTGGGACTACCTTTCATATCAACCAATATTATCTGATGATATTAGATGGAGTTGGATTAAATCTAGTGCTTCCATCATATCTTATATATTAATGATGATTTGGATAGCATTACACATACACAAGTCGTTTTTGTTGGGGGATCTGTGCATGTTTCCTGCGCAACCATGCTTGACTACCTTCCAGTTTATTTGTTTGTAGCAGCCCCTGGTAGGTCACAATATGGACTTATACATTCCTTTCCTATCAACTTCTATCCTAGAGGCGCTGTATCAGAACCATTTGGTTCTTACAGTATCCATTGATAAATCAACTCATCAACGCTTATACCCATTTCGTCTATTTTCTCAAAGGGGTTTAGGAATGGTGACATTATTTTGCTGACCACTCCTTAGGGGTTTATCAATTAGGTAGCTATTTCCATTCTTGGTGTAGGCGGTTTCCTTCTTTGTGCAACAAAAAACTTTGGTACTGACGGTATAGGAGGTCGGCGTGGCCGAGCGCACCGAACCTTTAAATATCGACTGCACACCTCACACCATTGCTTAGATATCCATCCTCTCTTGCAAGCATACATTTATTTATGTAAACTTTCCATAGCTCTAAATATTTCACACATACACACTTCCACTGTTTCCCATTCTTAGTAAGGTTCCCGATGCACAAACCACCACTGCACCAGAATTCCTATGAGCATCGTATCTAGGGTGAGAGTTTTGTGACGTTTCAGAATGTTCCATATGTAGTAAATAAGTGTGTCTACTTGGTCTGACCCATCAAACTGATCGGATCCAAATTCTTCTCTGTGCCCCTCTTTAGAGATATGCATGCACTGCCTTGTTGACACGTCATATAACTTGTTTTTCCATTGATCCATGGCATCCTCAGAATCCGTGTCATAAGACTTGACACTTCTCCAGCTTAATTATCCATTTTTAGTGGTTTTGATGTAGTTTTCCTCGTAGTATGTGATCTTATAAATATTTTCAATGACTGAGCTCCACACATCCTCATCCACTGGCTAATTATACCTATCACCTTCATATGGATGTAGTGGTGCGACCACATGCAAGATGTCTGTTTCAAATGAAATTTTCCTCTTCCTCAAGTTCAACACCACATTATTATCAAAGGTCCAATCAAGGCTAAGTAATGCAGGGTATGGATCAAATTCATCCATAATCTCTAAGATCTCAAAGTCAACATTTTTTTTTACTCCTTCTATGTTCACTTCCACTTGCTCTTGACGACCTATTAGGTAGATATTGTATTGAATGGCCAAGTGGAGCTAGATGGGATACCATACCAATTTGGGTTTAACCATCACCTCCCAAGATTTTTTCAACAAAATATTCATGTCAGAACCCAAATCCAACATGACTCCTTCCTTGTTGTATCCACCACGTTCTTCCATCATCTTAAATTCTTAGCTAGTGCGCTTTTGCTTTCTGAACTTACATACATATTCTTTTGGCAATGGGGTTGATATAGTTTCCTCCACTTGTTTCTCATTCATGTAAGTAGATAACATCTGTGTCAACTTACTTGCAGCTTCTGGATCATTTAATAGTCACAAACAACAATGCAAAAAATAACTTACTTGGTCTTCAAAGTCTTCCTAGCGACCTATTTAATGCAATATTTATGTGGGTTGCACTTCTTCCCAACATTGTTCTTCATATGATTTCTTCTTAGTGCATTGAAACCCAGTCCGTTTGCGAGCTTTCTCAATTTACCGTTGCATCACACACTATACTTCTTCACACATGCAGGATTCCTCCATAGATCTTTGCATTGTGCGCTGCAATGCCTCATGCGTGCAAGATTCTTCCAACGAACTCTGCGTCCTGTGTTATACCTCTTCCTGGATCCGAGCCTCCTCCAACGAACTTTGTGTCACCCTATTTAATTCTTCTTGTTGGAACACATATAATTTTGAGCTTTTGAACTTTATATTTTTCTTCTTAGAAATAAAAAGTTTTACCCAAAAAAGAAAAAAACTTAGAGAATTATTCCGGGAATTCGGCCTTCAAAGGATTTCTATCATGCTAAATCCAAAACCTTCGAACCCTGAACCGTCGAATTGTTAATGACGTTTATGATTGTCTAAATTTAATGATTGGAATAATTATTGTGATTTTCCAAGTGATAAATTCCATCAGACTTTTTAATAATCTCTTTGAAAATAGATCTATATGAAGAACGATAGATTTTATAAAGCTCTTCGAATTTTGAAATCATTTTACCATTTACAATTAACACTTTTCATTCTGTGAAGATATTACTGAATTCTCTTTTTACAGGTAGGATAATCTTATATTCTTAAGGATTGTGGCGCCATAAAAAGTTGCAAGGAAGCTCGATATACCATATTTCAGAATCTAGTAGAATGCTAAACCAGTTTGGAAGCCTGATAAACTAAGAAAGGAACCAAACATGGCAGGGAAGGGATAAATAGACAAAAATAGGAGCAAGAATGTGTACAACACAAACCCATGAAGGTTTAAGTACTCCCCAAAGTAAGAGATCTGGCACCGCGTTTCCTTTTGATTTGGACGACTGAGATTTACTTCAGAACTCCGAGCTTCGGGCGTTCCTAGATGCAAAACAACACAAACCCCCGAAGTTCTAAGTCCCTAAAGTAAGATATTTGGCACCACGTTTCCTTTTGATTTGCACAACTGAGATTTACTTCAGAACTCTGGGCTTCAGGTGTTCCGAGATGCATAACATCGCAAACCTTTTGAAGTGTCAGATCTGCCGAAATGTGTCCACTTCGATCAACGATCTAGGTGAACTCCTGGCTTCGGGATTTCTCGCTTCATGCATCCATATTTATTTTGACATGGTTATCCGCTAGAGTGCAGGATCGCCTGACACGTGTCCCCTTCTTGGATCGACGAAAATGAAATTGCACGAAGTTCACTATGACTTCTCTACATGTGACCGAGAACTATGACCTCAACTTAAACTTTGGGTTCTTATCTCACTTTGTAAGATCGATAGTCATGTTTTAATGAACCTTGGAGATCAGTGACCGAGAACGATTACGGGGGTGAAGTTGTGTGGGTTTTAATTTAGAAATGCGGTCCCTCAATTTAAATTGTGGTTTTCTCTCGGGGGTACATGGCATCACCAGGTGCATTGCGGGGCGAAAGGTGGGCTACCTCAAAACCACTTCCTCGCGCCCCCACAAAATAGACCGTTAGAATCCTGACTCAACACTTGTCCTCCACCCAATCCACCTTTCATCATCCTTCCTGTCACACCCTCCATGCTCCCGATACCATCCACCTCACCACCTACATTCTCGCATCCGATCATCCCACCTCCTTATTGGATACTTGTCCCCATGTCATCATATTCGTGAATGGTTAATCTTCCCTGTAACTGTTAGCCATCCGATAATGAGCTAGCACCGAGCTACCTGTCCAATTACCACCCCCATATCTTCAACTACAATTATTTATCACAATAAACACATTCTAAGGGACAGATGGCAACAAAATTAGATGGAAAAGATAGTAAGCCAATGATTGCAGTGGACATGTGTACCTAGTTCAAAGAACAAAGGAAAACAAGTGCATCTGAAAGAAAATGAAGAGATAGATGAAGTGCCAACACATCAAATCAGAACTCAACAATATCTGCATGATGTTATTTCATTCAGATGGTATTCTATTGTAGGAAGTCCAACGGTTTTTAGTTGAGACAATTTTTGTATAAATAGATAGATTTTAGATCTATTCGAGGCTGCTTCTTGCTGAATGTAAAAGAGAAACTCTTTTTTGAGTATTAATACAAGTGCAAACATATATTCTAAGTTTAGTTCAATTTGATTTATGTGTTCCCCCTGTGATTCCATTTCTTTGAATTTCTTTCTGTAATTTTTGAAGAGTGATTGATTGAAATTTAGTACTACATCTACTGTAATTATATTATACCAGGAGTTCATTCAGTAAACAAATTTTCCTCTGTTATTACTGTGAGTAAAACAAGACCTATGATATGTGTGAATTACTGCATTTTTATATCCTGTTCAAGGGTGCATCTTCTACTTTTCTTCTATTGCGAACGAGGTGAAACTTATCTGTAATTGATACCTGACTTTGTTTAACAGTTTTGTAAATCTTTATACATCATTTGACATTATATTTTCGACTTAGATAATGAGATACAACCTCTGTATTGTCTTATTATTAATTTCATTTACATATCATTTCTCAGAAAGATGAAGGTAGAAAAAAGAACTCATAAAAACATTTCATTTAAAACCTTTGATGCCTGACATTAATCTTTGAGCCTTAGAATCAATCTCAGGAACAACATCTTTTTGGCACCGTTGCCGGGGACGGAGAAACGAAATCATTTTTCCCTGGGAGAATGAGAAGGTAAATTTGGGTCTTTGATGGTGAACAAAGATTGAATACGTGAATAAGGATTACTTTATCTTTCACCTGGCGACTCCACCGTAGACAAAACTGGCATTCGGTCGAAAGAATACCAGGAAAAACCCAGATGAAAAGCAGACTACACTAGTTTTGGATCCCACAAAATTGTGAAACCAAAGGGATATCTCAGACAAACTGTTGCATCCGTAGGTAAGGTCCATCAACCTAGAATTACGCAAGTTAATATTAATATTCTCGCTGAAGAACTAACTCTTAAAGAAATTTTTAAATAAGTTAATTCTGCAGAAGTATCAACAAGTAAACCTGAAATTAATCTTGAATCTCCATAGGTAATTATTCCCGAAATAAAATTTGAGATTGACCAGACCATCCTTGTTTCATTGATAGATACTTTTACCAGTGAGAAAAAAAGATCCATTTTGATCCCCACTATCATTAATACTCAGTCGATTCTTTCCCTTCCCGAAGTAAAAGTTTATGTTTCCCGAAATCCTGAAGATTATTTTCTATACCTAGATTCATCCCCTATTACTTCTCCTATATATACATCAGGTAAACCTAAGGAGCCAAGCTCAAGTTTTCCTTTCCCCCCTCAGATATATCTTTCATCTTCTCACGATATTTTTCCTAAACTTCATTCACAACATCCCTAAGTATTCGAAAGATCAGTAGATCATTCTTTTGAAGTTTTGAAAATCTCCTATTTAGTCCTCGAGTTTCGTCTCCTAGACTTTCAATGGCCGGTGCTGGAGGTGCTAGTGTTGGAGGTGCTAGAGGTGCAGGGGTTGGTGGACAAGCTCAACCCCCTAGGATATTTTCCAAGGTCACCGCTAGATATGCTCCCTTAGTTCTTCCTGATTTCCTGCATGATTTACCTGAAAATTACAAGAAGAACCTCCCCAAATTCATGGGAGAAGGGGATCTAGCAACAACATAACATATATAATTTTTCGATCAATTTTCTGATATTCTTGGCATTGAGCACGAGGATGTTTACACAAGACTGTTAGTACAAAATTTTGAAGGACATTAAGAACTTTGTTCAGAGGACTTCCAATAGGTTCTATACAATCATATGATGATCTAGAAACTTCCTTCCTAAGGAAATGGGGCGAAAAAAAGGATCATCTTTAGTACTTAACCGAATTTAGAGCCTTGAGAAAGAAGACTTCTGAATCAGTCTTAGAATTTATCCAAATATTTAATAAGATTTATCACAAAATCCCAGCCAAAGTTAAACCTTCTCAACCAGCTGCAAATGTCACTTTTGCAGGGGCTTTTGATTCCGATTTCGCTCTACTTTTGAGAGAAGGAAGATCGACTACTTTAGTGGGGATGCAAGATGATGTGATAGAAATTGAATCCAATATGATGGAATCCTAGAAGTTGAAAAATAAAGTTGATATGGGAGCCAGAGAACCCAGGCATTTTAAAGAACATGCAGGACCCTCTGGATCTAGAAAGTCCACAGAGGAAATAATGTATGAGATGGCCAAAATGATTAAAGATTTATCAAAAGAAATTTCCAGGATGGAAATAGAGCAAGACAAACCTGATCCATACATTAGGAATCAATTCAAGAGAAACCCTAATACTCAGAAAAACAAATACAAATAAAAAATGAGGATCAAAAGATTCAAGTTCCGTTTAAAACTGAGAATTTCATGCAGAGAGATGAGGTACAAGATTATGAGGAATTAGAGAAAGATATAAACAACCTCAGCGATGATGATATTGAGCCTCAGCTAACCAAATAGGATTATGAGAAATCCTTAGATCTAGGATCTATGTTTAATAATGATGAAAACATCAACAATCTGGAGGACTCTACATACAAAGGTCTCATTGACTCAATAATGGTCGAGCTTCAACATAAATATGATTTAAGGCCAAGAGAAAAAATTTCTACAAATATTCCACCGAAAAATATTTTATCACGAAACAAATAAAATGAGGCAGCATTTACAAAACCATCAACTGAGACGCAATATTCCCGAGCAAAGAAAGTTGAAACGAAAGAAACACAAACTAAGAAGCCAGAAAATACAGAAGCTGAATTTCAGACCAGGGAAATTGAAATACCAATCGAGACTTTCAATTTAGAGAATGAACTTAATAAAATCAAAATTCCAATGCCTCTGGTTGAACTTCCTAGGAACCTGATCTATAAAAAACAAATCACTAAAGAAATAATTTTTTTTGATGCTGAATGTCAAGATGATGTTATCAATTTGCAAAATGAAAAAACCTACAATCATGTTTGGGCGACACATTGAAAGCAGTAAGGATTATGTTGCTCTTTTCTATATTGCACTAACTTTGCACGATCATTTACTTCACAATTGCATGTTAGACTCAAGAGCTTCGCATAATTCCATGCCTAATATTATCATGGAAAAATTGGGCCTTGAAATTACCAGACATTATCAGGATTTATACTCATTTGATTCTAGAAAGGTTAAGTGTTTGGGTATGATTAAAGATTTAGTGGTAAATATTTCTCAGGTTCTTGTGAAAAGTATCCTTATGGATGTGGTTGTTTCCGACGTTCCTTCCAAGTATGGCATGCTTTTATCTAGATCTTGGGGTGCCAAGTTAGGAGGATCAGTTCAACTAGACATGACCTACGCTACAATTCCAATTTTTGGTGGACAATTTACTCGACTGTACAAAGAAACTAGACTGGCATATACTGTAAGCGACCCTCAAAACCACAATAACTACCTAGTATACATTGTTGATTAGGAATTAGTAAATTGTATATTATCCATAGATGACGATTTTGAAGAATATATAGAAGAAGAAAATAAAAAAATAGAAATTTCAAAGAAAAATATAAATGTTAGGGAAGGGATGTGGAAAATGTTCTTTGATGGTGCTTCATTCTACGAAGGAGCAGGAGTTGGAGTTTTATTCGTGGGACCAGGCGATGAGTATGTTATTCCTTTCTCTTATATATTACAATGGGAGTTCGATTATACCAATAATGTCTGTGAATATGAAGCTTTAGTTTTAGGATTAGAAGCTACAAGAAAATTAAAAATCGAACATCTGATAGTTTATGGAATTGTCGAGCTCATTGTAAAACAAATAAAACAACAATATCAAGCTAAGCATTCGAGATTGATATTGTATAGAAAGCGTGCATGTGATCTTATAGATAATTTCTTCTAATCCTTTAATATTCACTCTATTCCCAAATGCAAAATCAACAAGCCGATTCTTTGGCCAAATCCGTTGCGACTTTCATACCACCTATGGTTTTGAAACTTAAATATCATATCAAGATGAGGCATAGACCTTCGATTCAGAACAATTTTTAGCACTGGAAAGTGTTTGAATATGACGAAAAAATCAAACAGTTTCTAGAAATGGTTGACGAGTTCTCTGAAACCCACATAGATCAAGAAAATCAAAATGATCCTGCTTGGATTATGCAGGAAGGAGAGAACCTAGAAAAGTTCCAAGATAAAATTGCAAATCACTGCATGCTCTTACTTAAGAACAATCAAATTATCAGAGGCTTGATCCCCTTAGAAAGGTTTTTTAACCAGGATGATATACCTTTAAATTCTACCTTGAGACCTCAACCTGAAGAAGTTGAAGACTTTAATATAGAAACTAATGAAGATCCCAAAATGGTCAAAATATCAAAATACCTTCCAACCCAAATAAAGAGTAAATATGCTTAGTTAATTAGACATTATAAATATGTTTTTGCATGGTATCATGATGATCTAAAAAATTATGATACTTTTGTTATTGAACACAAGATTCCCTTAAAACATGGTATTAAACCTTTTAGGCAAAATCTTAGACAGATAAACCCAATTCTTTTGCCAGTAATAGAAAGGGAGGTTAAAAATCTCCTTGATGCAAAATTCATCGTTCCCATCAGATACTTTGAAAAGGTGGCCAATTTGGTCCCCGTTAGAAAGAAGAACGACAAAATAAGACTCTGCGTTGATTTTAGGAACTTAAATCGACCGCCTCTTAAAGATATCTACCCGCTCCCAAATATGGACCATGTTTTAGAAAAGGTAGTAGGGGATAACATAATTTCTATGATTGATGGTTTATCAGGATATAATCAGATTGTTGTTCATGAAGATGATAGAGAAAAGACTGCGTTTACTACTCTATGGGGAACCTTTATGTATGATAAATTTTCTTTTGGTTTGATGAATGCATGAGAAACTTTCCAGAGAGAAATGGATATCACGTTTGTCGGTGAGAGAGACAAAATTTTTGTTATTTATCTAGATGATCTGACAGTTTTTTCCAATTCTGTAGCTGAACATTTGATGCACCTCAGACAAAATTTTGAAAAATGTAGAAAATTTGGTTTGTCACTTAACCCCCAAAAATCACACTTTGCTATGAAAGAAGGTAAAATTTTAGGTCATATAGTTTCAAAATATGGAATCAAGGTTGATCCTAAGCGAGTTGAGGCTATTGACCTGAATAATATTCCTAGAAATAAAAAAACATATTCAATCCTTTTTAGGCAAGATCAATTTTTTGAGGAGATTTATTCCTAACTTTGTCATAATAATCAAATTGATTACGTATATGCTAAAAAAGGACAACAAAGTAAAATGGATTTCAAAAGACAAGGCATCTTTCGAGCGTGTTAATAAATCTATAGGAGAAGCAATCGTATTGGCAAGTCCAGACTATAATACAAAATTATTAATTTTCTCTTTCGCTTCTGAACATACTGTTGCAACAATGCTCCTTCAAAAGAACGAAGAACGATTCAAACAACCAACATCCTTTTTCAGCAAAAGCCTCAGGGATGCAGAGCTAAGATATGATATACTTGAAAAACAAGCTTATGCAATGGTGAAGGATCTCAAAGATTTCAGAACATATGTCTTGCACTCCAAAATAATTTCTTATGTGCCAACAAATGCAATTAAATACATCTTGGTTCAACCAGACAGTGATGGAAGGAGAGGTAGATGGTTGGCTAAAATTCAAGAGTTTGATTTAGAAGTGAAACCAACCAAGCTAGTGAAAGGTCAAGGCATGGCAAGGATGTTAGATGAATCAAATTTTAGATAGATTGGAATAAATAACTTTGAATCACATGATTCTATCCTGGATATAGAGTAAATTGATGATCAAACACATATGATTCATATTGAAGATAATTTTTCGTCCTCTGCTTGGTATCGTGATATTGTTACATACCTCCTTAATCTTCAATGCCCAAATGACATGAATCCTTATAAAAAAATAACTTTAAAGCTACATGCAATTAAGTATTGAATTGTGGATGGGAAGCTATACTGGAAAGATCCTCTGGGTTTCCTATTATGTTTCCTGACATAATCCGAAACAAAAGGTGTCATTAATGAATTTCATGAAGGAGTATGCAGAGGACATCATGCCTGGAGAGAAACAACTTACAATATTTTAAGGGCACGATATTATTGGACAAAGTTATTTACTGATGTAAATGCAAGGGTCAGAGCTTGCAATTCATGCCAATTGTTTGTTGGTAGGAAAAATCTCCCTGCCTTACCTTTAATTCCAGTAAAAGTTGAATCTTCTTTCCAAAAATGGGGCCTAGACTTCATCGGAGAGATCCATCCACAATCAAGTGCTCAACATAGATGGATTCTAACCGCTACTTATTACTTTACTAAATGGGATGAATCCGTTCCAACTCAGAATGATATAGATTCGGTAGTAATAAAATTTTTGGAAGAAAACGTCCTAGCAAGATTTGGTTGTCCTTGGAAAATAATCACTGATAACGCTCGGGATTTTAAATTTATGGAAATGATCAATTTATGTCAAAAATACAATATTGTTTTAAGTCATTCTACAACTTATTATCCTCAAGGAAATGGGTTGGTCAAATCATCTAACAAGATCTTGATGACTATAGTAAAAAACGTTTTGACAGAAAATAAAAAATCTTGGCATATTCACTTAAAGTATGCCTTATGGGCAAACCGAATTGGCACCAAAAAATATATAGGTATGCATCCTTTCCAATTATTTTATGGTATTGATTTTATCCTTCCTATCAATCTTTCTCTTCCTGTGATGAAACTCTAGCAGTATGCAAATGAAGTGCCAAACGATGTTACAAGAAGAATGAATCAAATCATCGAAGTTCAGTAGAACAGAGTAGAAGTGGATGATAAGCTTCAAAAGTACCAGGATAATATGAAATCCCCTTTCAATAAAAAATCCAAAGACATGGATTTTCTTCCTGGTGATTTAGTTTTAAAATGAGAGGCTAGAAAGGAACATGCAGGGAAACATGGCAAATTCGATCATCTCTGGTTCAGACCATTCAAAATTGCAGCTGTTGAGGGAAAAAACTCATTCTGACTGGAAAATATTGATGGAGACATTCTTGACGCTCCTATAAATGGGCATTATTTAAAACATTTCATGCAGTAGTCACATTTAGGATTTCCATTGTATATATCTGATTAGATTGACATTGGCTATTTTAATTTTCAATTTTTCTTTTCTTTTTGTAAATTATCTGAGTCATTTGATCATTTGTTGTAAATATTTTTTAAACTTACGATTGCTTGACATCATTAAAATGAAAAATAAAAACACATGTATCACATATCGTCTCTATCCTACATGATTTTATGACATTTTGCATTTTATTCTTTTTGCAGAATAGATCTTTTTGAACAAGAGATGAGGCTGAATAAAAATTCGACACTCAAACATTCGATTTCTATAAAAATAGGTGATAAATTTATAATCTTCCTTGCTGAAAATTCAAAACGAAAATAAGGTATGAGTTCCTACTCTTCTTATAGTTCAAATAAAATTTCAAGAAAATTCTTTTTGAAATGAATGCGAAGGAATTTTTTCTCATGATAATATTATCACCTGGCCTAAAAATCAGAGAGGTATAAAGTTACAACTTAAAGTGTCATGCTGATAAATTCTAAATCCATCTCTGAAATAAAAATTAAAATGATAATAAATAAACTCGAAATAAATGTGAACTAAAGACACAAACTCGTGTGGGATTAGTATATTTTGTTTCAGATCTTCCGAATCTTTGATTTGGTTACTTTTTACCTATCCCCAGACTTTTATTCATTACAATTTTTTTTTTTCCTTTTCCCCCCTTTTTAGTCTTCATAAAAATAAAGAAACTTACCTTGACTCTGAAAACCTAAAAACATATTTTCAGAACAAGATCAAGTGAAAATATTTATGTTCCTTTGATTTTAATTGAAAAAGTATGTCCAGGCTAATCCTGATAATTTTAGCTCTTCTATCAGACTTTAAACTAACTAATTCGCTCAAGGTGTATCTTTGAAAAGATTAAATTCCCCATTAAAATTTTTCCTATAGGCGAAGGTGTATTGAAAATTGGAAGAAAGTCAGCTTCAGAGTATCCTTAAAATTGTTTACAAACCTTCTTTTCAAAAAATTTAAATCGATATCATCCATTGTATGTTACATAGAAATTGATTGCCCCCACTTCAAAGTATTAAAATATAAGACAAATGGTGAAAGGAAATTCATAATTTGATTGCCCCCATCTTGTCTAAAAGAGATGATGAAAGGAAATTCATATATTGATTTCCCTCATCTCAACGAAATGAAAACGTGTTAATTGAAGTGGTGAAAGGAGATTCAATGGGGGAAGTAGATAAATTCACCGGGGTATTGAAAAGGCTCGAAATAAACGTGTTAACATTTTACCCAAAAAAGCAAAAAACTTAGAGAATTATTCCGGGAATTCAGCCTTCGAAGGATTTCTATCATGCTACATCCAAAACCTCCGAACCTCGAACCGTCGAATTATTAATGAAGTTTATGATTGACTAAAGTTAATGTTTTGAATAATTATTTTTATTTTCCAGGTGATAATTTCCATCAGACTTTATATGAAGAATGATAGATATATATATGATAGAATATATATATATATGATGATTGAACGATTGAATAGATATATAGATATATATATGATTGAATAGATATATAGATATATATATGATGATTGAACGATTGAGGTTCATCATCCCCTTTGATCCAACAATTGTTTTTCAGTCCAGTTTACACAAGGATTTCAATGGGTTAAGGACTGTCTCTTATCTTAGCATTCCACAGTATTTCAATGGTTCTTCCAACAAGGGTTTTCAAATTTGTTCCCATGGGTTTTAACTCCTTTTCTTAAGAAATAAACATTCTACCAAGAATTGCCAAATGAAGGTTTCCATATCCTGCAAACTTTCCATGTAATGGAGAGGGAAAATATAGGGGTTTCAACCTTCTCTGGCCTCCCATTCACAAGAATTACAATCAATTTCATTTACCCATTTAAAAGGAAATTGAATCATTCCATTCGACTCATATTTAACATCTATTTATCACATCAAGACATTCTGGAAACAAGGTACAATTAATCATCATTAATAAACATTCAATGGGAATTCCAGGTCAAAAAATTATTTGTTCAATATTGTTTTCGATCGACCAACTGACTGAGGGTGAAGGCCTTTCCACCGAACCATATGCTATGCTTCACTTTGTCTTTCTGCAACAAGCCAACCCCATGTCAGGCCATGATACCACTAGGGGACTCTCATAATTGACTCAACAAGTCAATGAATGGATTAGGAAGGTTACTCTCCTACAATACTCCACTGGCAACAATAAAAGTTTTCCTCTTTCCACTGAGGTCAAGACCTCCACAAGTTTATCAGGTTCCTTCCCATATAGATTTCCTTTGTAGAAGGGAGTCCCATCTCTTCTATAAAATCCCTCGATGAACTCCCCTTTTCGATGCCGGTTTCTTTCCAGATAGCACCAAGTCACAACCCTCTTTTTCTCAAGTCTGTATGTGGGTATTCTCTATTCTAGGATGACCATTAAATTCATGTGTAAGCTTTCTATTTTCTTTAGAAAACTCCCCAAATCTTCTCTGCTACTTAGATATGTGTGTGTGAGCTCCTCTTCTCATTGTATGGCCATCTGTTTGTGATTTTGTGGCTCGTCTTTGTGTGCGATTTTTCTTTGTTCTTCAGTGTGGGTTTAGTCTCTACGCATCTATGTGATCTATATGTATGTTTACTCTACATGATGATTGTATTCTTATATCTATGTCCTCTAGTTATTTTTCCCTCTTTCTCCTTATTCCTTGGGATCCCCACTCACTTCTGTCAAAAGCAATCTCCCACGGTCAAGCTCCCGGTTTGAAGGGGGGAATATCTGTTGCATACTTATGGCTAACGCTGCAACCAACCCTTTACTTTTCCAAGTACCAATTTTGAAGTCATTTATAACTTCTCCAACCGCCCAGTCTGCATGCCATTAACAATTGGTAAATAGGGTACTGTTGGATAGGTTATGCATTCAAATCATGTAGGTGTAGGTTGGTTTGGTAGGAAATATTTCTATTTTCCTCATTATAACTTCCCATTTCCACTTCACCAGTCCCACTTGTGGTGTCATGGCCAATACTACAAGGATTCCCTCTTAGTCAACTAATTGATGTTTTTATTAACATAAAACAAAATTATAGCCTTCATTATTTAAAATGCATGAAGTATTAAACTTAATTATAGTCTTGGGGAAAATGGGGTGTTACATTCCCCTCCCCCTTAAGGAAACAACGTCCTCAGTGTTTTAGCACCTTATATTCAAATTTATATAGAAAGAAATGGGTATACCACACTCATGGAATCCTCTAGTTCCCATGTGGTCTCATCTAGTCCAAATTTCTTCCATTGCACCTTGACTTGCATGACGACTCAGTTCCAGAGTAACGTCTCTTTCCTATACATCATGCATTGAGGATCGGGCTGAAATTCTCCCTCGGGTTCCACCTTTATCACAATCCAATCAATAACAAGATTAGAATCATGAATATACTTCTTTAATAATGATACACATAACACATTGTGAGCTCTAATAGTAGGTGGGATAGAAAGTCTATATGCCATGGGTATTACTCTATCCAGGACTTCAAGTGGTCCACAATACCGAGGTGCCAACTTGACACAAGTTCCCATTCTCATAGAACTCCTCTTGGTTTTCACTATGAGATACACATGATATCCCATCCTAAATTATTTATGAGTCCTTTTACTATCTGCATAGATTTTCTTCCTATCCTAGGTTGATTTCAAATTCTGTCCTATTCAATTCACTTCCCATTCCATCTCTCTTAATAGGTATGGTCCAAGTGATCCTATCCACTGGACTATCCAAAATAATTGGGACTTTGCATTTTCTGCCATACATATCCTCAAATGGGCTCATCTTTAATGATTCTTTATAACCGTTGTTGTAGGAAAATTATACCAATGGTAGATATTCTTCCCGCTATTTAGGTTGATGCCTGCTATGCATCCTTAAAATGTCTTCCAACACTATCTTCACCCTTTCGGTTTGTCCATCTATTTGGAGATGGTAAGCTATTTTGAATGCTAGTTGTGTTCCCAAGCTTGCAAACAAGGTTTTCTAACAATGCGATATGAAAATTTCGCATCTTGATCTGAAATGATAGTCTTGGGAATACCATGCAACCTGAAAATTTCTCTCATGAAAACATCAACACCATCTATAGCTTTAAAAGTAGATTTAATTGGAAGAAAGTGAGGTTCCTTGCTCAACTTATCCAGCACTACCATGATCACATCATGTTGGTTATCTGTTCTTAGAACATATATATTATAAAATCCATGGAATTAGTTTCCTACTTCCATTCTAGAATCTGCAATGGTTGTAATAATCTTGCAGGGTGATTATGCTCAACTTTGACTTGTTGACACTCCAAACACTTTGCAATATACTTTCCAATGTTCTTCTTCATTCCTAGCCAGTAATACGATTTCCTTACTTCTGTTATCATTTTCTAATAACCAAGATGACCCATATAAGATCTTCTATGAAACTCATTGATAATGAGGTGTTTCAATTTCGCTGAATCAGGTACATACAACCTGTGGTTAGCTCATCAACTGTAAACTAACATTCCTCATACTTCTTCATGTTTGGCTCTTGCTGCAAATTTTATTTTACTAGATTTAAATGGTCATCCTATGGAAAGAGAGTTCTAATTTTTTTCTTGATGTTAAAATCACCTACACTTGCTACTACAATATGTACTATCTGCACACTTCGACTAAGTGCATCTGCCACTCCATTTTCTTTCTCTTTTACATGTTTGATATTGAAATCAAACTCATTGATTAATTCCATCCACCTAGCCTGTTTAGCATTAAATCGTGGCTGATCAAATATATATTTCAATCCACGTTCATCTGTCATCAAGAAAAATATTCTCCCAAGAAATTAATGCCTCCACATCTTCAATGCATGCACAATAGATGCAAGCTCCAAGTCATGAGTGACATATTGTTTCTCATGTTCATTTATCTTCCTTGACTCATATCAGATCACATTCCATTCTTACATAAGAAATGCACCAAGTCCTTCCTTGAAAGCATTAGTGCATACTGAGAAATCTTTTTCAGGGTCTGTAATTTTTAAAACAGGGGCATTGGTCAAGAGGTGTTTCAACTGCTGAAAGATGACTTCACACTTTAGCGACCATGCAAACTTCATCCCCTTTATTTGAAATGATGTAATGGGATGATTGATCTTGTAAAATCCCTTAATAAACCTCCTATAATATCTATCTAATCCCATAAATGATATTACCTCAGTTACATTCTGAGGGGCTAGCCAATCCATGATTGCTTTGATATTCTCGGGATTTACTTCCACTCCCTGTCCTGAAATTGTGTGGCACACATATTGAATTTTTCTCTGGAATAAATCATACTTACTATATTTGGCATGCAATTCGTGATCCCTAAGCACCTATAACACCAACCTGAGATGCTCCTCGTTCTCTTCCTTAGTCTTAGAATATACTAGGATATCATCAAAAAACACTAGGACAAACTTATCCAAATACTTGTCGAGAACATTATTAATCAAACACATAAATATGGCTGGTGTGTTGGTAAGCCCAAATGGCCCCACCACAAACTCAGTGTCCATACCTCATTCTAAAATCTATCTTGTGGATGTATTCATCCTTAATCTTGACTTGGTGATATCCCAATATCAATTCAATTTTAGAAATTATTGTATCTCCTTTGAGCTAACAAAAAAGATCATCAATCCTGGGAAATGGGTACTTGTTCTTGATGGTCATCTTGTTCAACCATCGGTAATCAATACACAAATGCAAGGTACCATCCATTTTCTTCATGAATAATGTTGGTGCTCCCCAAGAGGATACACTCGATTTGATATATCTTTTATCCATCATTTATTTTAATTTCAATTTTAACTCTACCAACTTTGGTGTACTCATTCTATAGGGTACTTTTGACACTGGTACTGATCTAGGTACAAGATCTATAAAAAAATCAACATCTCACTTGGGAGGAAGTCTAGATATCTCCTCTGGAAATACATCTCTAAATTCCCACAACATTGGGTGATCCTCATTCTTCAGCTCCTTACTCTCTGCTACATTGAGTACTTGTATTGCATACAAGGGACACCCTTTTCGACTAAACATTTTGAGTTGAAGTGTTGATATATGCCTAACTGATATGGGATTTTGATTTCCTTGCAATACCCTCATGTTTCCTTCTTCATCTTCACACTTTAAGGTCTTGTAATAAAAATTCAATCTTTCCTTATGGACAACCAACTAGTCCATGCCTAACATCATATCATATGATCGTAAGGGTATGATGCTTAAGGCTTCTTGAGTATGTAGTCCACTCATTTCCAATGGACATACCTCTATTATTTTCACTACCTTCATCTTAGCCCCTGTGGATAACTGAACCAACCATTCCCTTGCATGCTTCTTTCTCTGTAGGGAACATGCTTCAACAACTTGAGGTGAAACATAACTAAGGTTAGAACCAAGGTCGATCAAAATATAAATATGTTGCTTGGAAATTATACCTTCCAATTCCAACATAGAGGCTTGGTGGTTTTCTTGCCGATTCTCAATAGCTGCATAAATCCTCGGCACAATTATGGCTGCATCATTAACTATAGTATCCTCCTAAACATGGTAAACACTTTTGATGTCATGCAGTCTGTGAGGAAAATATCTTAACAAATGTACCTCTTCACAACCTCAACACTATAGATGTCCTTTGTTTTGCTCCTCTACTTTCTCTCTTGAATGTTATGCTATCCTAGTCCCTCTCTGAGATGGAAATTTATGTTGGTGCATACTTTTGCTCGAATGTCCAAAATGAGAAATTTTCTTGGGATTCTTATATTGGGATGGTTTGAATCCATTCCTCTAAAATCTAGGTTTATCCTTTCTCTTCCAATCCTCAAGAGGCTCCTGCCTATGCTTCGATTTGTCATAGCAACACTTAGCCTTCCTAATGGTATCCTACGAAGTCTTAGGCTCACCAAAATCAATCATATCTTGATAGGACTGCAGAAATCTACCGATGAAACATTGTATCCTTGCATTTTCATCCTTGAGGTAAGGAATATACCTCAACAACTCTAAGAACCTCTTGGCATAACCATCCATGGTAATTTTATTCAACTTGTGTTCATGGAATTCCTTAATCTTACCATCGTAGTACTTCTCTGATAAGTATGCCTTCATAAAGTATTCCTCAAACATCCTCCAGGTATTTTTTCTTTCTTTCAATCCCTTAAATTATTTGAGGTCCTCCCACCATATTGAAGCTCCTCCATTCATATTGAAAATGACTATTTTTTCCTTTGTATTTTCTAAGTAATTGTGAACTCAAACATACTTCCCCAATCCTAACAGCCAAGCCTCAACCTCTTCTCCTTTGTTGATTTTTGCATAAAAGGTAGGTGGCTTAGCCTTCTTGAATTATTCTATCAGAGAACCCTGTGATTGTCTCTTCTTTTTCTTCTTGGGAACAACTGAACCAATGTCACTACTAGATGATTCATATTTAGCAGTATGACAACTATATGACTTTGTGGAAGTATCCCCACTAGTTCTATTTATTTTAACATCTCTATGCATTTTCTTGAAATAACTTCTTCCCTCATTACTATGAGCTGGTCCATGCTTCTGGACATCTGAAGGGCTCTTCAATTTATCTGATTTTTGTAGTCTTGCATTACTAATGGTTGGACCTTGCTGAAAATTCTTTTCAATATCAAACAAACTCTGCAACAATACTACATTTAATTATGTTTTCTTTGCATGAGCTCTCATGAGTCTTTCATTGTATGCCTTCATAATTCTTACTGTGGCTACCAATTCTGGAGGGGTTTATCTGGACCTCCTACTATCATACTCTTCATCTATGAAATGAGATGTCTCTTCCATGTTGAGTTGCACCATTCACTTTTAAATATCTCCTATGTGCTGAAACAACATAACACTATTAGCAAATCACATTTCATAATTAGTGACATATAAAAAAATCTCGGCCCTTCAAAAATCAATTTATTTTAGCAGTCCTGATCTAAGACTCCATTCTTGCTATCAATCCTGATCAAAATCGTTGTCAGTATTCATTAGTAAAACTAAATCATTTAATTATTGAAACACAAACTTTAACTACATACAATATTATAGAACTCATTTATGCTTGGTGACCCATTCGATTCGAGGGTTTGAACTTGACTTTGATACCACTCTATAACATACCGGACCCCCTTAATATCTCTTAGGATGGTGAGGTGTACAAATTTTCTCTTTTATTTTCTCAAAACCACCTTACTTAATCACTCCTCTAAATCCAATTTTGATCTCATAATCTAGTTCTTCTCTTCGAGAGGTTTCGAGTGATTGTAACCATGCTCAAAACTGAGTTCAAAATCAAAATTTATGGCCTTTTAAAGTTTTCATGCCTTTTCCTTCCATTTCCACGTGGCACCCATATGGTACTCATGCCATCCGATGTGGGTTGACATGTCTTGATTTTGATTATGAACTCAGTTTTCAGAATGGTTATAGTCATCAAAAAGATTTCGAAGAGCATAACTGAATTATGAGATCAAAATTGGATTTAGATGGGTGATTAAGTAAGGTGGTTTTAAGAAAATAAAAGAGGAAATTTTTACACCCCACCATCCTAAGAGATCTTAAGGGGGTCGGGCGTGTTACACCAACCCTCAACAAAATGGGGTTGCAGAGAGAAATAACTGGTCCATCATCAATTCTTCCAGGGCTATGATACATGACCAAGAGATTCCTATGTTTCTTTGGGAAAAGGCTTGCAACATGATAGTATATGTGAAAAATAGGAGTCCTCATAGGATATTGGGGGACGGGAATCCAAAGGAATAATTCTCAAGGGTGAAGCCAGGGATGAGAAATTTGAGGATATTTGGTTGTCTATTCTACATCCATGTGCCTATGGAGAAAAGGACGAAGATGGAGCCTTAATGACATAAGGGTATATTTGTGGGGTACAGAGAGACCTCAGAGGCTTAAAAGATATTCATACTAGCAAAGGGGAATACAATGATGAGCATAGATTTTAAGTTTGAGGATAACTTGGCATCTAGGATATCTCAATATTCATCAATAGTGACAGAGGATGAGGAGCAATAGGCTCCGAAGGATGAAAAAAAATCAAAAAATTCCAGTTCAGGGAGTCAGAATTCAAGTGGGGAGGAGGATTTACTCCCTTCCGGTTTTGTCCGAAAACCCAAGTGGCTATTGTAGACACTGAAGGATGTTGGTGAGCCTCTTAGGAGTGAAGTTAGAGAGAGTAGGCCTCCAAGGAAGTTTCCAAACTATATGGAACTTATGATTAGCATCATTGATGTTGAGTCTTCTAGTTTTGAGGAGGAATCATATCAACATGTTTGGCATGATTCCATGGTGGAGTACACTTCTATTATGAGGAAAGATGTTTGGGACATAATGACGATACTAGAGGGGAATTTAGTTGTGAGTTCCAGGTGGATCTACAATATCAAGCATGTTGCATATGTTAGCATTGAGAAGTTCAAGGTGAGGTTCATGGTGAGCGGGTTCTCCCAGAGAGAGGGAGTGGACTAAAAGGATACATTTTCCCTAATCACGAGGTATGTTTATGTTCAAGTTGTTATTTCTATTGCTTCAGTTATGAGGTGGAGGATTCACCAAATGAATGTGAATATATATTTCCTCAACAATATCATTGAGGAGGAAGTATATATAGAGGAATCTCAGGGTTTTGAGGTAGATGGGAGGGAGTCTCATGTGTGTAGGATTAATAAATACTTGTACAGACTCAAACATGCACCCAGGGAATGGTATTCCAATATTGAAGGATACTCATAGAGTATGGGCTTTACCAAGAGTGAGGAGAATCCTAACTTGTAATTCATAGTTGTTGGGACTGACCCACTCATCTTGGTGTTGTACGTGGATGATTTTATTCTCATAGGTGTAGAGGATATTATAGTAGGGTGCAAAGCATATTTGGCTACATATTTTGAGATGAAGGACATTGGATTGATGCATTATTTCTTGGGGTTAGAGGAATGGAAGATATCGGGAGATATCTTCCTTGGTAAAGGGAAGTACACAATAGAGATATTGAAGAGATTCATGATGGAGAACAATAGAATGATGGATACACCTATGGTTACCAATCTAAAGAAGGTTGTGACTTCAAATTCAAAGTTGGTGGATCCCAGGATATACATGCAACTGATAGGGTCCTTGATGTATTTGGTCAACACCAAGCAAAATATATGTTTTGTTGTGAACAACTTGAGTCAGTTCATGGTGGAGATGAGGCAGGTGCACTGGATAGCAACAAAGAATGTTCTGAGGTACTTGAGAGGTATAGTGGAGTATGGATTGAGTCATCTTGGAGGCGATGGAGTGAGGTTGCAGGGATATTCAGACTTAGATTGAGCAGGGAGTGCAGTAGGAAGAAAGAGCACCTCAGGGTGTTTCTTCATCTTCGTATAAGAACTAATTACATGGATCAACAAGAAGAAAAATCATGTAGCACTCAGTTCAATAGAGATAGAGTATATGGAAGCGTGTATGGATAACTGTGAATCGATATGGCTTTACAAATTGCTTATAGGTTTATCTGATGAAGAGTTGGATCCTATGGTGATATATTGTGATAATCAAATTTGTTACAAACTCTTTGAGAATCCAATATTACATGATAGGTCCAAGCATATTGAGATCATAAATCACTTCATCCAAGACATGATCTATAAGGGAGCAATGAAGCTTCATTATGTTTCCATAGAGGAGCAGGTTGCATACATTCTAACCAAACCCTTGGTTAAATGGAAGTTTGTGTTCTTCAGGGAAAAACTTGGAGTGGTGTAGAATATCTTCCTCCTTAAGAGGGAATGAATTTTAGTGTAGCCTAGTGTGCATTTTGCACCCAGGAAAAATTTGTACACCAACGAAATTTTTTCCCTCTTTGTCCTACAAGACAATTTTTGGTATTTTTCACAACGAATGGTTTTAAGTTTTTAATTGCACAAACAAACGTATAGACATATGTACAACTTTTCTACAACCATGTAACTTGTAATATTTTCATGTAATATCGACCTCTTCATTCTATACGACAATTTTTGGTCTTTTTGCATAACAAAGGCTTTTATCTCTCTAAATGAACAAGCAAAGGTATATATGCAAGATGCAAAAAGATAAATTACACACTCTCCAATTTGAATCAATCAATTTGGAGGTGAAAAAACTCTATATTTTCTATGATTTACTCTCTTTAAATTATTTTATTATATGGGTTAATTATGTGTTGTTAAGTTTTATTCCATTTTCTATGTATCATTGGTTGGTTAGAAGTCATTGACCTTGATTTCTCTCATAAAACACCATCCTATGATTCATAAAAAAGTCATGCATTTTTGTGCATAGAAATCATCCTTTTTGTTGTGTAAATGCACTCCTAATTGTATAAACCTGATAACAATATTGTAATCATCAATTTACAACTAAAATATTAAATTATATAAGCTTAGCCAACTTTCTGCATGCAATTTCATATAGCCAACTTTAACAATTTGGCCCTTTGGTTTTATAAGACAATTTTTATCTTTTATGCACATCAGGTAGGTTTTTATATGAAAATTACAATATAAGGTTATAGACATACGCGGAATCACAAATTACACCTTCTACAAGTTGAACCACTCAATTTGGGTCAAAATGAGACTAGGGTGTGCATTTTACTCTCAGGCAGTTTTGCTTTCAAATTTACACGAAATCCCAAATTTAGGTGCATAAAAGAAACCTCACTAGTTCTTCAATTTCACTTTAAATGACATATGTAAATTCACAATATATCTCACTACACATTACATCTTATAAAAAAACTTTGGGAGTTGCATGTAAGCTTGGGCGTGAATTTTAATTTGGTCACTTAGTACAATTTTGACCTTCCAAATTACAAGGCAAACTTTGTCTCTTTAGCACAACAACCCTTTTAAACTTGCAATTGTAAAATTAACAACATGAACGAGTCTAATATGATAAACGACATCCCCAACAACTTGCACAACTCAAATCTAAGGTATAATACAACCATGGCTTACTTTTTACAAGCATGTTGTGCATTTCTAGGGTTTTACTAGTTGTTTCTTGCCTATTTTTGCACAACAAATTCTTTTGTGTCTGCAAATACAAAACTAAGTATATAGGAATATCTAAAATGACTTAAAAAATCATTTACAATTTGAACCACTCAAATTGAATGAGTTTTGAGACCTAAGAGTGCATTTTTAGTGTAGCCTAGTGTGCATTTTGAACAAAGGAAAAATTTACGGCAATGAAAAAATTGTCCTCTTTGTCCTATAAGACAATTTTTGGTCATTTTTCACAGAAAAGGGTTTCAAAATTCCAATTGCACAAACAAATGTATAGACAGATGTACAACTTTTCTACAACCTTGTAACTTGTAATATTTCCTGTTATATTGACCTCTTCATTCTATAAAGCAGTTTTTGGTCTTTTTGCACAACAAATGGTTTTATTTCTCTAAATGGATAAACAAAGGTATATATGTAGGATGTAAAAATACAAATTACACTCTCCAACTTTGAATATTCAATCAATTTGGAGGTGAACAAACTCTATCTTTTCTATGATTTATTCTCTTTAAAGTATTTTTGTATATGGGTTAATTATGTCTTGTTAAGTCTTATGCCATTTTCTTTTATCATTGGTTGGTTAGAAGTCATTGACCTTGATTTATCTCATAACCCACCATCCTCTGATTCATCCAAAGGTCATGCATCTTTGTGCATATAAATCATCTTAAAAAAAGAGTGTATATGGTCTCCTAATTGTGCAAACTTAAATATTGTAATCATCAATTTAAAACTTAAATATTAAATTATGGAGGCTTAGCTAACTTTGGGCATGTAGTTTCATATAGCCAACTTTAACAATTTGGCCCTTTGGTTTTCCAAGACAATTGTTAGCTTTTATGCACATTAGGTAGGTTTCAGTGTTAATATGCCAATATAAGGTTATAGATAGGTGTGAAATCACAAATTACACCTTCTTCATGTTGAACCACTCAATTTGGGTCAAAATTGAGACTAGGGTGTGCATTTTAGTCCGAGGCAATTTATTCTTCAAATTTACATGAAATCCCAAATCTAGGTGTATAAAAGAAGCATCACCAGTTCTTCAATTTCACTTTAAATGGCATAGGTAAATTAAAAATATATATAACTCCATATTAAAGCTTATAAAACAATTTATGGAGCTATAGGTAATCTTGGGCGTGCATTTTAATTTGGTCACTTAGTACAGTTTCAACCTCCCAAATTACAAGGTAAACTTTGTTTCTTTTGCACAAAACCCCTTTTTAAACTTGCAATAACAAAATTAACAACATGAATAGGTAAAATATGATAAAACACACCCCCCAAAACTTTCACAACTAAAATATAAGGTATAATACAACCTTGGCTTACATTTTACAAACATGTTGTGCATTTATAGGGTTTTACTAGGCATCTTTTGCCTATTTTTTCACAACAAAGTCTTTTGTGATTACAAATGAAAAAATAAGTATATAAGATTACATAAAATGACTTAAAAAATCCTTTACAATTTGAAACACTCAAATTGAATGAATTTTTAGACCTGATAGTGCATTTGAGTGCAACCTCACAGGCATTTCGCATCAAGGAAATGTTTACAACAATGCAAAACTTTTCCTCTTCCTTCTACATTAGAGCTAACCCTCAGGGATATGGAGTCTAGAGCTAACACTTGGGGCTAAGTACTCCAGATATTGTAACAATATGGTTTGAATATGATGGAGAATATGTAATTAATCCATTCACTAATCTTCCATAATTAGTCCAAAACATATTTTTAGATTATGAAAGGATAACAAAGAATCCTTATATAAAATGCATCATCACAACCATGGAATTACAACCAAGAATAACATGCAACCAATAAAGATAGAAGGAACAACCATAATATGAAACCCTAGATGGTAGATAAAGTAGGACAAATTTATTATTGAATGAACAACCAACAATACATCATTTCTTGACATCAAATCTCATAACACAATCAAGATGACTGAATAGGTTTCAACTAAAAAGAAAAATACAGTAGTGAAATCCTCCAATAATTCAAGGTTACAACAAGAATTAGGGAGGGTTTAAAACCTCAATCCTAATCTCTTCTTATGTGGCAAATTTCCCTTCTCCAAAGGTTATTTTAGTAGCAAAAACAATGGAAATCCTTGCAAAAACCCTAATTATCCATGAAAGGAATAGTTGAATGGGATGCAGAGTAGGTGGTTTTATAAAAACTCCTATGCGATACAAGTTTGATGACAAGGCGCCACATGTCCTTAGTGTTTTGGTAGATGCATTTATTGAAAATGATTGAAGGTATAATACAACCTTGGCTTACCTTTTGCAAATAAGTTGCGCAAGTGAAATATAAGGTATATTACAACCTTGGCTTACTTTTTACAAACAAGTTGTGCATTTCTAGGGTTTTACTAGGCATGTTTTGGCTATTTTTGCACAACTGAATTTTTTATGACTGCAAATGGAAAAATGAGTATATAGGCTTATGTAAAATGAATTACAAAATCATTTACAATTTGAACCACTCAAATTGAATGAGTTTTGAGACCTGGGCATGCATTTTGCACCAAGGAAAAATTTACACCAACACAAAATTTTCCCTCTTTGTCCTACAAGACAATTTTTGGTATTTTTTCATAAGGGTTTTAAGTTTCCAATTGCACAAACAAAGGTATAGACAAATGTACAAATTTTCTACAAACCTGTAACTTGT
Organism: Picea sitchensis; assembly: GCA_010110895.2. Lineage (NCBI taxonomy): Eukaryota > Viridiplantae > Streptophyta > Pinopsida > Pinales > Pinaceae > Picea > Picea sitchensis. Next base: position 92,220 of record SNQJ01S0003189.1, read on the forward strand.
AATATAATTTCCTATAGGTATTCAAACTAAAATATGAAATAGTAGGTAGATTTCATGTAGGTATACAGATTGAAATATCAAATTGATATAAATTGTAATATAATTTCATGTAGGTAGATTCATACACTATTACAAATATGCATTAAACATCCCTTAAATATTGTAGATAAACACTAAATATCACAACAAACATCACATATAAGACAAGTATGAGTCAAGATAGTATTGATATTCCATTAATTCCTCATAATACTAGGATCTTTACATGAAATACATCACAATTACAATCTCCATTAGAAAAATAGGCAAAGGGTAATACAAATTCCACACCTTTGTTCTCTCCAAATATTCCTCCTAAGGTCTCTCTAACAAGCCTCTCCTTCCCTATCTCTCTACTTACAACCTTACATATTATGTTCACCATGGGGACCACCTTGACCCATAGGTCAGTTACATAAGTCCTTCATAACTAACTTCACATGTATTCACACATCCTCGAGCCAATTTTTATAGCTCTGAGGCGATGATGTTGACAGACTCAATTTACTCTTATTGTGCTTACTTTAGGCATACTTCTCCTTGTTGTGGATAATTGACCACCTCAATCGATACTTAGAAGTGTTTTTTTATCTAGTCACCGACTTCACACTATGGGGTGGTACCGAAGCATCTTATAGTGCGAATGGGTTCAAAAATTGGTAGTGCACTTAAGGGTTTGATGGGATATATGGAGTGCAATATGAATATGGAAGGTGTGCCACTAGGCGGGAAGAGAGCAGTGGAAGTGATGGTTAATGGTTGATGATGTACTATGGACCAACTTGAGGAAACTGATTATGGTGGGGATGGGAAGGATTGATACAACCAGTTATATGTTCAACATGAGTGATGGTCTCGTTGAGAGATAACTTCCACCATATCCTATACCTGGGTTAAACACCTTCAACACCCATTTGGATCGACCAATATGGACATGTTCCTTATTTTGAACTACTTTGTCTCTTGTCTCCTTGTACTGTTGCAATATATCATCACTATTGGCATCATCAATTCCTCCCCTTAAAATGTTCTCCTTTCCTTTGGTCATCCCACTTCTACTGGAGACTCCTCCTTTCTCTGTCTTGGGGCCTCCTTGACTGTTGTTGATGTGGCATCGTTCTTCTTAACTAGTGGCACCATCGATATACAAATTTAGTACTGTGACTTGATATGATCTGACTACCTAGATCCTTCCCAATATTCCCCCATGGTTGACATACTGTGTTAGGTCTCAACCCACTGACACTAACCCTCTTACCTACAATAACGCAATAGTTTCTTGGTGCCAGTCTCACTTAAAGAAGTTGATGTAGCAAAATATTGATGGAGGACCCTTATAATGCCATGGGCTAGTGTCCCTTCATTATACACAGGGGTATAAAATATGGGTGGCACCGGTCAAGATCGACCATCATACGATGTCACCGGTTGCATTAACTAACTTCACACTTGAGATTCACTCATAGCCTATTCGGTGGAATGACTATGTGTTAGGTACTGTCCTTTAAAAATTTAAAATTTTTATAATCTCACCCCATTCATCCATTATTCATTGTCCTTTTTAATATCTCTTTTCTTGTAAGGTTTAATTGACGTATTGAGACAACCTATTACATCTTAGCATGAATAATAAACCATCGACGATCATTTTTAGCCTTCTCTAGCCAACATAATTAAGACCCAAGGTGCCAAACACACCATGAGATGAATAATTTGATGATTTGGTAGTGCCACGTGGGTTTCATGGGGCAGTGGTGGGTCATGACAGTGATATCAACACGGCACCATCAACGATCTTCCCTAGATACCGACGATTTTCGCTGTAGTTGAGTGGGACACTAAGAAGGTGGTTTTATTGAAAACTATCTAAGGGGAGTCAAAATTCTGATGAATATAGGATACAGTCAAAATTTCGACGAATATCAGGGCACCAAGAAAACAATATAACGAAATTTTGAGAATTTCTTAGTAATTTCCGACAGTACGATTGATTTTATCCATACTGTCAAAACTCCCCGTTGGACTTAAACACCATATGTAGTAGTTATTGGTGATTTTAATGGTTTTGGGGGTTTCTTATATCAAAATTTCTCTAACCAATTTGATAAACTAACAAATTGAAGAATCTTTGTAAGAGGAACAACCTAACAACATACTTGGTAGCATACTATCTTTGGTTTTATGTACCAATCATATGGGTAATATGAATTACAAGAATTTGTTTTAACTATACTATTTTAACAATTATTCAACTTGACACAACCAAGATCAACCTAGTTGTTCTACTCTTTTCGCTCACTTAGCTTCATGGGGACGTTCAACTAACAATTTTTTTTATAATTAAGCTAAACTAATAACATAAATTGAATTAACAAGAAAATAAGTTACTATTCACACATCATAATGAAATTGCAATTGAAATTCAAATGTAAATAAGAAAACAACATGAAAAAATATAAATGTGTTACACAACAAACACCCAAATAGCCTAAAAATAGAAAGATAAGTAACCCCACACCTTTGAGGGGGAAAATCTCCTTAGTGTGTGTGTGACCCTTTAATTGTAATTGTACCAATTGTCTAATGTCTCCCCATATATATATATATATATATATATATATATATATATATATATATATATATATATATATATATATGGGGAGACAATTGAATTTAATCTGATAAAGGAAACCTCTCCCATATATACCTTATATATATAGATAAGCCTCTTGTTACAATTAAAGGGGAAACCTCTCCCTTATATACCTTATATATATAGATAAGCCTCTTCGAGGGGGAAACCTCGTTTTAAAATACAATATGAGATTTTGAAACTAGGTCTCCTTAGTGTGTGTGACCCTTTAATTGTAATTGTACCATTTGTTTCCTACACACACACACACACACATATATGAGACAAATGGTACAATTACAATTAAAGGGTCTAGCCGGAAACACTAATATAACAATAGATATATAATAACTCAATATCTAATGATTTACACATGGATTTATGCTTAACATGGGGATTTTTCTAGGGTTTAACATTCCCCTCCCTTCAAACAAGTGTTATCCTCAACACTTGATTAGCTATGGCTTTTTATACATGAGGAAATTATTTTCCCATGTTGTCTCCTCCACTTGTAGGTTCTTCCACTTGATGAGGTACTCAATAATTTATCGATTTCACAACTGCTTAATCCTTGTTACAAGGATTAGTTTTGTTTCTATTATGATTTTCCCTTCTTCATTAATCTATGGTAAAATAGTTTGAACTAGGATCTTATTGTTGATTACCTTGTTTAAGCAAGAACTATGGAAGACTAGATGTACACATAAAGATGGAGGAAAATCCAATTTAAAATCCATACTTCCAATCCTCTGCGACACCTTATAGGGACCATAATACTTGGGTGCTAAGTTATTTTCCTTATTTTTTTTCTCAAGGGACATCTATTTGTATGGTTCTAGCCTTAGAAATACCCAATCCCCCACTTCAAATTCCCTTTTGTTGCATGTTGATTTTCTTGTTGTTTCATTCTATTTTGTGTTGTAAACAAGTTGTCCTTAAATATTTTAAGAACCTCTTGTTGAGGCTCTATGTGGTCCTCCACTACTTGAACCTTCGTTTTCCCTCTCAAAGGTGATGTGATGGATGGAGAATAATATCCATAGAGTGCCACAAATGTGGACATTTTTATGAAGTATCGAACAATGTGTTGTACCACCATTCTACCAAGGGAAACCACTTGACCCATTGTGTTTGTTTATCAACTAAAAAACAACAAAATATCCTTCTATAAATTTATTCACAATCTTAGTTTTCCCATCAAATTGAGGATGGTAAGAGGATCTATGAGTCAATTGAGTATCCAAACAAGAAAATAATTAAATTCAAAAATTTTGAGTGAAAATTGTGTCTCTATCACATACAATAATCTTGGGGATTCCATGTAGTGTATGAACTATTTCCATGAATGTTGTGTCTATTGTAATTTCTTTTAAAGGATGAGAAAGAGAGAAAAAACGGGCAAACTTTGTGAGTTGATCCACTAATACCATGATGACATTCTTTCCTTCAGACTTGGGTAGACTTGTAATACAATTCACTGAAACCTCTTCCCAAAGTTGGCATGGAATAGATAATTATTGTAGGAGACCCGTGGTCTTGATTGTCTCTCCCTTATTCTATTGGTAGACCACACATTCAAACATAAAATTGTGAACATCAGTTGTAATACCTTCCTAGAAAAAATCCTTCTTAATCCTGTGGTAATTTTTCAAGAATACCGAATTTCCTCCTATAGGAGAAGTGTGCAATTCCAGAAGGACCTTTTGTTTGAGTTACAAATTCTTACATAAATATATGTGATCTTGATACCACAACAAATCATTCTTCCACAAAAAATTATCTAATTCACTTCAATCCTCTTTTAGTTGTTGAATGATATTGCATACCTTCTAATCTTGTTTCCATTCTATCCTTTCTTCTTCCACCTAATCATATTGTGGAATGGAAATAACACATAGTAAATCCTATGTTTATTCTTCTTTCCTTGAAAGTGCACCCGCCACCATGTTTTGTTTTCCTTTTTTGTATATAATTTCAAAGTCATAACCTAGCATCTTTGTAACCCATTTTTGTTTCTCTTCTAAATATAATTGTTGTTCCAAGAAGTACTTGAAACTATCATGATCGGTTTTTACCTTGAAGTGTCTTCCTATTAGCTAAGGGTGTCATTTCTTAACTGCATGTAATGTTTCCAACATTTCCTTTTCATAAATGGGTTTGAGTAAGTTCTTTCCTTTACGTTGACTACTTTCAAAGGAAAGGGGCCTTCCTTATTGCATTAAAACAACACCAATTCCATGTCCTTAGGAATCACACTCCACACTAAATTTTTTTGTGAAGTTAGGTGTGGCCAAGACATGAGTTGTACACATAGCCTCCTTAAATTTATAAAAATATTTGGTTTCTTCTTGAGTCCAAGAAAATGCCTCTGTTATAGGAAAATCCTCCTACAAAACGGTGAATCTTCCCTCAGATTCTAGACCCCTAATACCGAGACAGAAAGATGAAAATGGACACTAACATTCATTTAAATCTAGTTAATCTAATCAAAATAAAGAGAGGCAGAAGGTATGATGTACCTTTTTTTGAAGCTTGTCCTTGCTTTATCCAATCTGAACTTGCTTCCAAGCTCCTTAGCATGACATGATACCTGCAATGCAATGGACAATGAAGAAAAACAAAGACTTCCTACTCTACCAAAATTAGTTTAAACCAAATTCATCCACAATAGACAAACATATATAAATATACATAAACTAGAAGGAAAAAGGCCAAGCATATATTAATGAGAACATTAAAAATACACTTACAATCTGTAGATGCATTTGCACCAGCCTCTCCAAGTCCTCCTCCTCCATCCCTTGCACGATACTCCCAAGATCATGGGTTTGATATCCAAAAGCTTCCTCCCAATATCATAAGTTTGATACCTCTAATATTCCCCCCCTTCTCCATGGAAAACCCTCATTATATAGGATTTGGAGGCTTAACCACCATGGAGAGGATCACTCATCAAATACACTAAAATGGGATCTCCAAGATATTTAGGGAGAAAATATCTCTTAAGGATTTTAGGGAGGAAATATCTCTCAAGTATTTTAAGGAGGAAATATTTCAATCATCCATGAGATCCTCAACCTCCCTTAAAAAATAGGAAACCAAATGTGAGGTTGATTCTCACACTAAATTAATTTCCTTTTCATGAATATTAATAATAATTCATGTGCACATAGTATTTTGACCTTCATATACTATATTTCTCCTCCACATTGACTAGGGATTGTGACATATGTTGTTTCATGGCGTCTAGATGTATGCGACATTTAGCAAGTTGCATATGACACTTTTACGACACTTGAAACACTTAGGGAGAGGTACCTAGGTGTGGAAATTTGATGTGTAACGATATGACCCCTAAAGTGTGAGGTCAGAAGAGAAACTGATGGTCGAAACACTTTACAATTCTTCAATGCAAGGGTGTGGTGTTGGATAACCTGGAAGAAGCTGCAAACAACCATCGAACAATATTAATATGTGTTCCATTTCCTAGGCATGCATACCTATGTTCAGAATACGAGATGACTCAAAGCACGACCACCGACCAATACACTATGGATCCATGAAAAATATTGACTTAGGATATGTCCACCAACGATAGAATGTGGATCCATACCTTCACGACATGAACTAATTGTAGGAACAATAAATACACAGTGGAGCTAAGAGATGATAAAACATAGCACGAATCAATACAATGTGGATCTATGTAACAATATATATATCAATATGCTCAAATTATCTCCTTCACATCCCGGGAAAAGAAGATGTGGCACAAATATAGCCATGTGAATAGATGTTTTGATGTCAAACATGGTAAACACCACTTGATTATTGATCATTGAGGTAAACCATTAAAAAGTGTGAGGGAAATCACCAATTCTTTCAATGACTCCCAAGGTACCCTAGTACATTCCAACAAATGTGAATAAATGAGATGAAATCGAACATTCCTGGAATCATCCGATCATAGGTCAATGATGTAAACCTACTGTCAGAGAAGAGGATGCCTTCCATTGAGGCATGCATGTCCCAACATACTAACTGGTTTCTAAGTCTAATTCATGGATGATGTGTTGAAGTCGACAGGAAAAGACTCATCGAAGGAGGGCCTTGATGTATCTCCCATCATCGAGACAAAATTGACATAGGAAAGTGATGTAAGATGGTGAATCGAATGAGTATGGACTGACACTTGAAATGGAAACTTGAAATACTGCAGATGGATGGTTTGAAGTGAAAACTTCCCTTGAACATGATGAGGCACGAAAACTGACTTGGAAGCATTGACTAGATGAGTACCAAGAATGTAATGTGACAAAAATAAGAGCACTCTTTGACTGGATGAAAAAGTATGGTGACACATGGAATTGGTATGACTCAGAGACAAGCGAATTACCCAACTTTAAGACGAGACACAAACATGTTCCATGTTCAAGGGAGACAAAAGTTGCCATAAAGGATTCTCAAAAAACTTGGCCCACTTCCTTCAATCTTTTCCCCCACCCAGATAGATGAGTACCTATTTTTAATTTAACGAGCTTGATGAGGATAACACATGCTCGATATAACTCACCTTCGGTAAGTTCCTCTTCATTTGTTTACCGAACTGGAAGAAGTAAGGGATCGTTCCCATATGGGTCCCTCAATGTGTAGTTTAGCGAGTCCAGAGAAGGAAAACTCGGTGGTTTTTCATGTTTAGAGAGTCTGAAAAGAACTTAAAGGTGACTCTAGGGTTGTCCTTTTTTGTAATTTTAGTCTCATGAGGCTGAAAAAGCGATAAACTACCACTCGAAAGATTCCCTTTCAAACCTTTTAACGAGTGTGAAAGGAAGCAAGGTCACTCGACAATCTTTTCATGTTTAAAGAGTCTGAAAAGAGATTACATGAGACTCCAGGGGGTTCCTTTTTCGTATAACCTTTACGAGTCCAAAAAAGTGATAAAATTTTCCTCGGTCACATTCTCATGTATTTACGAGCACGAGAAATAACAAAGACTAAGCTCGGTATTGGTTTCATTTTTACACAATCTTGAAACAAAATTAAACTTATGCTTGTAAATTCCCAAGGTAATTTCCAAAGGTAGGGATACCCATGGATGGTTGTTACTCTGCCCCCAGATTGAAAATCTAGTGGCTTAACTCTAGAATGATAATCAAAGGCTAGAGACATGCCCCCCCAATCTTCATTTCATTCGCCGACTTTGAGGTTGTCACCAATTTCTATACTAGATGGAGAAAAAGGATAAGGGAGGATGAAAGAAAGGTTCAAATACGAGACCTAACGAAAGAATCGACTCGACATATAAGAGATATATCTAAAGACTCGACTCAATATCTACGAGATCTAGTGAAAAGACTCGACTTGACATGAGAGGTGATTGTTTCATTTTTTAACGAGCTTGACATAGGAAAAGAGCTATGCTCAGGACCTTTGTTTCATTTTTTAACGAGCTTGCCATAGAGAAGTAAAACTATGCTCATGGCTTCTGTTTCATTTTTTAACGAGCTTGCCATAGAGAAGAAAAACTATGTTCAAGACCTCTATTTCATTTTTTAACGAGCTTTCCACAGAGAAGAAAAACTATGCTCGTAGCTTCTGTTTCATTTTTTAACGAGCTTGCCACATAGAGGAAAACTATGCTCGTAGCTCTAGGTTCAATCCCTAGATTTTTGTTTCATTTTTTTAACGAGCTTTCTATAGAGAGTAAAATGTCCTCAAAACCTCTCCTTGATCATGGATTCCAATAGGACAAGGCTATAAAAATAATACATGTCAATGGACAAACGTCAACCATGGCTTCCAGGAGATCTTCGTTAGATGGAAGAAAAACACTCCGGAAAGAATACATGTCAACGACCTCAATAAGGGTAGGGAGATATGGCCATAATATCCCTATCGAAGAGATGACCATGTCAACTACTGTATCTAATTAAAGAGAAGGGATAGATTCCCTCTCTTGCAGGGTTGAACGCATGGGCCAGGTCATTACATAATTGACCTATGGTGGGGCAGACATCGTTGGCATGTATGGACCATTCAGGGAAAGTGGATGGTTGACCATCAGATGAGGTCAATGAATGAAAGTTGGTCGATCGTACTATGTTTCCATTATGAGGTAAACACATCACTCGAAAAAGAGTGGACACAAAATCTCTCATAACATAGACATAGTCTTGCCCGAGGAGTAGATTAAAGTCCAAGGGGTCGTGAACTACCATCACATCAACGTAGACCATTTTTCCTCCCAAAGTAACCAAAAACTGAGGAAGGATCCCTAAAGGTTGACTAACTCTTTTTTCAAAGGTCAACAGATTCTGAGTCACAGGCGCAAGCTGCGGGGAACCAAAATCTTGCCAAGCATTCACAGATAAGATGCTACATAAGCACCTTCATCTATTACAGTGTTAGGAATATTCCTATCACAAACCTGCATGGTGATTTGGAAAGGAACATAAGAGGGAAGACGAGGTTCTGTCAAATGATTCCAATTAATAGAAATCATCTGATTGCTTGAAGGGGGTGCCATCGAGATGGGCAAAGTGCCCCCTTATCTGAGCGAATTAGTATTAATGAGGTAGACCTGAGCGACGTCCTCACTCTTTTATTTAGGAGTGGGATTGATCGATGATGGAACCAGATCGATCACTTGGGTTGCACTATTCAAGGGAGGAGTGGGATCGACTGATGGAAAAACCAAATCGAAAAATTTGGCCCTCCTTAAAGGAGGAGTGCGATTGATCGATGGCGGAACCAGATCGTCCACTTTGGTTGCACTCTTCAAGGGAGGAGTGAGATCAATCAATGATGGAACTATATCAACCACTTTGGCACTCTTCGGATGAATAATGGGATTGATCAATGATAGAACTGGATCGACCACTCGGGTTTCACTGTTCATATGAAGAGTGGGGATGATCGATGATGGAACCAGATCGACCACCTGGGTTACTAGTTCAACCGAGAATGAAACCAGATTGACCATCTGATCAACCGAACTGACCGAGGATGGAACCAAATTGACCAGTCCATCAACTAATGATGGTTTGGAATAAATCTTATGATAAACAGTTGGAAGTTGAAGCTTTTCCAAAAGATAAGAAGCCTCGTCCATATGAGGGAAAAAGTGAGAGTAATGATCACCTTCACATAACAAGCAAGGAAATTTGACAATTCTCTTCTTATTACCAACCGTAATGTCCCTAGATGACGAGGTGTCACCAACATGTCTCTCAAGGGTTGATGACATGGAATACCACATTTCTAAGACCTTGGGGAGACCAGGGAAATCCTTTAGAAAGTAGTTACCCTTACAAATCCTGCAAGGGAATTTGGGTTCAAGATTCTTCGTTTTAGACTTGTCGACTTTATCAACACTCCCAGTACAATTAACAATAGTTGGTTTCTTGGATCAAACATGATTTGATGTGGTTTGAGGCTTGGTCCCTTTCTGTTTCTTCTTCTTCTTCTCTTTTCATTTCTTCTTCTTCTTATCAACTTGGCTACTTGCTTTAGAGATTTCACTAGGATAAGAAGAAGAAAGGGAAGGAGAAATGATAGGTGAAGAAGGAGAAAGGTCGACATGAGGTTTATGTGCGGGTGGTGTGCTTACATCTAAAACATTAGGTGCATCTAAAGCACTGGGAAGATTCAAGATCACTGGAGTGGGGAACAACAAAACCGATATTCCGATCGTGAGCCTCAAAAGACTCAGTGTGGAAATGCGTGGAGGACCAACATTTCCAAAAGAAGGAAAAGAGAAAGGTTCCTTGGGATAATTATTTCCTCCTTTGGTACTCCCAGGAGTTGACACCATTGAAACTGACTCGACCTAGGGTCCACTAAGGAAAGAAAACAACACATGCTACAGATCTAAGAAGCAAACAATCAAACAAACCTTCCAAAAATGAAACCACTAGTTGGTGATGAAATCCAACATCGTGAGATAAGTATAGGAAGGAGTTGGGATAGAGTGGGTGGATCAGTTACGTTGGTGACCTTCCTAACAGACTTATGCCTTGGTGCAAGTTCCCACATGGTTTTACCCGTGGGTGTACCCTCCAAGGAGCCTAAGTGAGTTTGACCAACGTTTGACCCAAGTACAACGAAGACTCCCCTTCATCGTCACCTTGTGTATCAACCCAACATATATAGGCCACTAAGGTTACCAACTCCCAGACAACCTCTAGGCGGGTACAGTCGATAGTTGGGAAGGAGCGTATGGGCATGATAACAAGTCTGAAATTCTTCAAGAGAACTAAATACAAGTGGACTGAAATACTAATGAGAACCCCGAATGGATTCAGGATTCATGAAGCTCCGAGACCAAATGAAAACAATCGTTTCTCAGGAAGAACCCCCAATATATGATCTTTACGCTATGTGGGTTAAGCTTTAGAGGGGAAATCTCCGTTGCTCTCCCGCACACGACCTCGTTTTTAACCCCTGTGTGAGATTGAGATCCTATCTATGCTTATACGAACAATTATATTTATCGCTCCCTAGCACAAGATTCTATGTTTTTCTGATGGCTTTGTAAATTTATCCTCACAAGCTATTACAAATCCCTACACTTGATAATGTAGGTTTTTTACCAGAAAATATTAAAATGTTTGATCAATTTTATAAGCGCTTCATTTTAGGGCTGTTGTTTACTCGAGAGTGCGAAAATGAAACTGATGATGTTTTAGACTCGACTCCAAAATAATGCAGAACAATGAGATGAAAATCTTTTCTTTAATGAATCCTACATACAGGATGGAGAAGAGGTTCAACTTTCTTCAATAAAAACACCCAATTCCCAAATGCAATCTTCTAAATGAAACCCAGTTATCTACACTACCCAAAATAAAGAATGAAACTATCTTCTTTTTTTGATTCTAATATCTAACGAAAGCAAAAGAAAATCCTTTAACACTCCAATACTTTCAATCAAAATGGCAGAGTCGAATGCAGATATAAAAGACACGAAGCAAAAAAGATTTCAAACAAAGCATGCACTCACACGATACTATGAACTGAATGAATATAACTCCCTCAATCAAGGACTCAACAATTGACACGCATTCAAGAAATACAAGAAAGTTCAGAGAAGAATCCAAAAACTAATAAGGAGAAAGAGGAATCACTCCAATGTCTTGAAAAAACAAGCAACAAGAAAGAGAAATCCAATATAGGTTGTGGTAATAATAAAGTCTCAAATCATTCAAAAAGGAAATATTTGAAAAGTAACTTAATACAAACAAAACTTTGTAGACCTTTTCAATCCGTCAGATAACCAGAAACTTCGCAAGATTCAAACCAAACCAAGAAAAACAAGGCGAATCAATCTCGCAATTTGGAAAAGGTTGCTATTTCAAAAAAGACAAAAAAATAAGTGATAAGAACCAAAACTTCAACCCAAACAAATACACAAGCCAAAGTATAAACTCTGGGCAAAACTCTCTGCAAGATAGACTGGGAAAAACTGAGCAGAAAAGGGAAGAAATCACCAAAAAAGGAGATCAACGCACACGTTTTCAAGGGTACAAATCATTGTAGCGCTCTAATATAAACTACAGGGGAGAGCTGATTACATATCAATGCTCTGATATACACTCTAGGGGAGCACTATCCTTCTTAGAAATTCAGAACAGAGGCTTAAAACTCAGAAAAATTCACCCAGAATTCCCAGAATTTTGTGAAATTGTCAATGAAGAGGGAGAAAGGAAATATATCATGAAAAAACAATAAAAATGATCTTAAAAGTGGGAAAAAGGCAGATACTATCCAAGGAAAGAAAATTCAATGTCCTTCCCCAGTGGAGTCACCAATTTATGTTATAGGAAAATCCTCCTGCGGACAGGTGAATCTTCCCTTAGATTCTAGACCCCTAATACCGAGATAGAAAGATGCAAATGGAAACTAACATCCCTTTAAATATAGTTAATATAATCAAAATAAAGAGAGGGAGAAGGTATGATGTACCTTGTTTCGAAGTTTTTCCTCTCTTTATCCAATCTAAACTTGCTCTTCAAGCTCCTTAGCACGACACGATACTTGCAATGTAATGGAAAATGAAGAAAAACAAAGACTTCCTACTCTACCAAGATTAGTTTAAACCAAATTCATCCATAATAGACAAGCATATGTAAATATACATAAACTATAAGGAAATAGGCCAAGCATATATTAATGAGAACATTAAAAAGAAACTTACAATCTGTAGATGCAGTTGCAACAACCTCTCCAAGTCCTCCTTGTCCAACCCTTGAAAGATACTCCCAAGATAATAGGTTTGACATCCAAAAGCTTCCTCCCAAGATCATAAGTTTGATACCTCTAATCTTTCCCCCATTCTCCATGGAAATACCTAATTATATAGGATTTGGAGGCTTAACCACCATGGAGAGGATCACTCATCAGATCCACTAAAATGGGATTTCCAAGATATTTAGGGAGAAAATATATCTTAAGGATTTTAGGGAGGAAATATCTCTCAAGGATTTTAAGGAGGAAATATTTCAACCATCCATGAGATCCTCAACCTCCCCTAAAAAATAGGAAACCAAATGTGAGGTGGATTCTCACACTAAATTAATTTCCTTTTCATGAATATTAATAATAATTCATGTGCACATAGTATTTTGACCTTCATATAATATATTTCTCCTCCACATTGACTAGGGATTGTGACATATGTTGTTTCATGGTGTCTAGGTGTATGCGACACTTCCTTTTTTATTAACATTATTAGAGGTGCTTCTATTTGACCATAATTCTTGACAAACTTGTGGCAATAGCCTATTAATCCTAAGAATCCTCTAAGATTATTCCAAGTTTTGGGAATTGGCCATTTCCTTCATAGCTTTAATTTTGTTAGGGTCAACTTTGACACCTTCATGAGATACAATATGACCCAAATATTCCACTTCTTGAACCCCAAAGACACACTTGGAAGGTTTTTCATATAATTGTTTCTTTTCCAGTAATTTTAAGACCATGTCAATATGTTGTACATGCTCTTCCCAATATTTGTTGTAGATTAATATATCATCAAAAAATACTAACACAAATTTTCTGAGGAAGGGTTTGAAAATAGAATTCATCAAGTTTTGAAATGTTGAAGGTGAATTAATAAGGGAAAATGGCACCACCAAAAAATCATAATGGCCTTCATGTGTTCTAAAGGATATCTTGGGGATGTCTTATTGCTTCATCTTGATTTAATGATATCCAAAATAGATATCCATCTTAGTAAATAAAATTGCTCCTTGCAATTCATGTAATAATTCATCAATTATAGGAATATGAAACTTATGTTTAATGGCCATTTTGTTGATTTGTCTATAGTTTGGAAAAATACACCATGAACCTTCCTTTTTTATCCATCACTACTCATGAATAGAAAACACTTTGGTTAGGTTGAATGATTTCCATCCTCTAACATTTCTTGAATCATATTCTCAATCTCACTCTTTTGTGCATATAGTTACCTATAAACATATTGTTAGGTGGTACACTTCATGATTACAAATGAATAGCATGGTCATGATATTGGGCAGGTGGAATACCCTTGGGAATATCTCTAAATACCTTATAATGATTGTTAATAACGTTTTAGAGATCCAGTGGAGCAGAGGGTATAAATGTTTGAACATCCAGTGACCAGAATTACACAATGACACCATGGTGCCTCTTTCTGAGCAATTTTGTCATCTTTTAGAGCTTATCACTTTAGAGTGTTTCCCTTGGATACATCTTAGTTCAATTTCCTTTCCTTATTAGTAAAATATCATGAAAATTTCATAACAATTAAGGGTCAATGTTCCCATTGATTGTAACCATTGGACCCCTAATACAACATCAACATCACCCATTTTGATTGCAATCATGGGAATTTCCATTAAATACTCCCCCATATTGAGCTTAATACTATGGAACTTCCCTTAACAATTTATGGTACCTTCATTTGCAATCATTACTTGAAACATTGGTGTTGGAAATACAAAGAAATCGAGAAGTTTCACTAATTTTTAATTAATGAAGTTATGGGTACTACTAGAATCAATCAACACTGTTACCTTTTTATTTTTGATATATCCTTATATATTAAGGATTTGTGGAGTAGTGATTCTAGACAATTCATGCCAAGATGTGGTTGGAGTTGTCTCTTCTAGTTCTATATCTTGAGATGGTTCCAATTATTGATCTTCTTCATCTTCATAGTCCATGTAGAATAATTTATTCTCACTGTGTTTATACCACTTACTATACTTTCTGTCATAATTGAAACATAGTCCCTTTGCTCTTCTTTCATAAATTTTCCGAGGCATCAACTTTTTAAGTTCAATGATGTTATGAGAGGGAGTATGGTGCTCTGTTAGTTGTTAGTGACCACTCTTCCAGTAGGCATATTTTTACTTTCAACTTTCCTTGCCATACTGAAAGCATACTCTAGGGATTTAAGTTCAAAGAGACTCACCTCATGTCGAATGATTTCCTTTAAAGTGCCCATAAAGAGATATAATAAAGTATCCTCTGGAATGTTCTTTACCCTGAGACTTAGCTTTTTTAATTGTTTAATGTGCTATGTAATTGGACCTCTCTGTCGAATATTTATCAATTGACTAAAGAATGCATTTCTCTTAATATCCCCACAATGTGCTATCAATTCATCCGTAAAAATGAACCAACAGACACTAGAATGCTTTTTTATTTCACAAATCCATTGATACCAAATGAATTGATCATTTTATAAATACAAGGATGCAATAGTTACCTTTTGTAAGGTTGGCACTTGTTGTATATCAAAGAATTGCTCCATCTAGAATATCCATGTTATAAGATCTTTACAATCATACATACTCATATCAATCTTGGGAGTTAAGTATTTCCTTGGTGCCGAGATGAACCCCCAATGATGAGGATCTTCAACTGATGAATAATCATGATTATGGGAATTCATCCTCATTTTCTACACTTTTTTTAAAATATTCCCCATTTGTGACTGGGGTTCAATAATTTTGTTACCCTTATTTTCAATGTTTCCTTACATCCAATATCACGTTTAGGTAACCTCTCATCTAGGGTATAAGAGAATGGTTGATAAAATTTCCACTTTTTTATCTATATTTTATCCCATATTTTCCATTTTTGTTTGTACATTTATGAAATCATATTTTTTCACTAACCTATCATTCGATTCGTTAGTTTGATTCTCCAATTTGGATAGCTGGCTATGTATCTCTTCATTTTCTTCATGAGTTATGTATGAGATTTATGAATATTTAATTGATGAAGTAATTCTAGAACCCCCTTAGCCATGAGAGATTAAAATAATAATACTCCTCTTTTTTATCTTTATCACAAATTTTGAATCACCAAAAACAAATCTTCCAATCAAAAGTTATGCCATTTGTAAGTTACGTACCTTTAAAACCCTAATTTTGAGACTATCTGGTTGGTCAACCTTTGTCCCAATGTATCTTTAAAATTTTGTCCCATCTGAGTCTGAAATTTTTGTTTATATTAATTTGATATGTCTTCTCTACAATTCCATAGGTAGTACCAAAATTTGACGTGTCAAGTGAAAGTTATGGTAGCTTTCCAAAACTTGTTGATTCTTGGCTCTTTTTAGATATTGAACTAGTATGGAATGTCGTGTGTCCAATATTTCAGATCTGATTATAAAAGTTTTACTTAAAATAATATAGTCTGTCTTCTTCCCAAAGGAATTGGTAGAAATCAATTTGGACTTTCAAAGTTTCTGATATGAGACTTATACCAAGAACACATGTTTGATACTAGTTTTAGGACTATTAAAAACCCTAATTTCCACAACCTATATTTATGAAATTATGTCATCTCAGAAACCAAAATTTCTACCATGGTATTTGGATATGTCTCCTTAGATTCCTAAAAATTTCATAGTTTGAAACTTCATTGAAAAACGTTATAGTGAAAATTACAAGATGACTCTTTTAAGACTAATTTTAGGACTAGTAAAAAACCCTAAATTCCACAGGCTATATCTTAGAAAGTAAAATGATCCAAAACCTAAATTTTTTAACACAAGTACTTCACTATGTCTCCTTAGGATCCTAAAAAATTCACTCTCTAAAATTTCTGCAAAACAAAGTTATAGTGAAATTTTCAGATGGCTTGTTTGAAGGAGAAAAACCCTAGGATCATAGGCTTGGATGCTAAATGTTAGAAAAAAAAACACCCAAATAGCCGGAAATAGAAAGATAAGTAACTCCATGCCTTGAGAAGTAAATATAAGAATGAAATATAAGACTCTTTGAGGATGAAACCTCCTTTTACAATAGAACAAATGTACAAGATGAGATTATTGCAAAACTAGATGTCCTTAGTGTGTGTGTGTGTGTGTGTGTGTGTAGGAGACAAAGGGTACACTTATAATTAAAGGGTCTAATTGACAACACTAATATAACAATATAAAAATAGTAACTCAATATCTAGGGATTTACATAGGGATTTTTGCTTAACATTGTGCTTTGTCTAGGACTTAAAAAAATGATAATCTACTATTGTAAAGAAAGGAAGGAGGTATCAAGCTGCACACTGCAATAGTGGGCCCTTATTCTATGGCTCACGAGACAATCACCAACTACTTAATTCAAAACTATATTAACAAACAATGAATTGCAATACATATTTTAACAAATTGTCAATATTTTCATTACCAATTGAAACCCAAAGGTTTAAAATATTGTTAATTTATACATATTGTTCTAATAAATCTCTAGGTGGTTACCCAATTCTTAGGGGAAAACAATTGAATCCAAAAATGGCTAATTAATAGTAAATGTATAAATGTTCTTTTGTGTAGCAAAGAGAGACAAATAAGGAACATGATCCCTAGAAACAATATGACTAGTTGGAAGTGACCAATGCGATCTAACTTTCCATTATCATCCAACCACTCATAAGGACATTCATCTAGATTTAAATGCTACAACTATGGAGGGAACCCTAAGAGGAGGAGTGTAAACCATATTTGACTCATTTGTTGGTAAGACACATTTCACACAAAATGGCCTTCCATTCAAACTCCATAACACACTATTTCAAACTTGTCAACACACTTTCAATCGTCTTTTGGTTATGATTTAATATCATTGGTAGACTTCAAAGGGACTCAACAACACATTAAGAATAATTATTGTGATCAAAATGACTCTTTGGAATATCAAAAAAATCTCGCAATAAAGGTGAAAAGAGGCCAACTATGTCCTAAAATGGTAATGCCAACACTTTCCACACATGTAACCTCATGTATTTTTCTCAATTCTTAACAAAAACACTCATTAATATACAAAATTTGCAAGTGAAAATGCATGGAATCCCAAATGATCATTGCATTGGAAAATGGACAAAATGATACAAAAAGAGGGAGTAACTGGTTCATATTTTAGGAAAAATGATGAAACAATGATGATAAAATTAAGACAATTATAAGGCTCATCATACTCCCCAACTGAGAACATTTTACATCCCATGTACACCAAACTAATATGTGTGGTTCATCTATTCAATAAACGATATCCAAAAGTCATATGGGACCTTTTGAGAGTAGGCTCCCCAAGCATGGAAATGTCCCAAATCGATTGCGTGTTCCCGCCTTCTGTATTCCTTTACCTTGTCCACTAGGGCATTATTTCTCGAATTAAGAATAGGGTACTAGATGAAGGGAAATTTGAATATGAGGTCCAACTAGGGAAAATTTTAGGGGCTAAATTTCACCCTCGGGGCTAATTTTCCATGTTTTATTCCAAATTGTTTTTTGCTAATTTCCATTTTTTTCTAAAACGATTCACCCAAATTTTATAGGATAAAAGTATTTTATTCTAAAAATCACCAAAAATGTACATAAACTATTTAAAATCCTTAGAAATTTGAATATTTTTACAAAAATATCGCCAAATATTTTATGGTTGACATTTTAAGAATTAGTAAAATTTACTAAGGTTTCTACATGTTAAGATACACATGGATCCTTAAAATTTTCCCTAAACCCAACCATTGTAAACATAATTCCCACATAAAATAAACATGCAATCTTCTACAATAAATGGTAGCCTTCGAATTGGGTTGTGAACATGGTTCTCATCACTTTGGCTCATCAATAAGCTGATTCCATATTGCCTAGCAACTTATGTCATTCTCAGTTGAATCATGTTTAAAATATTTAAAACTCTTGATGGATTCAAATTATTCTTTGGATGTGATTGCCTAAATCTTGGTATTTGAGTCTATTTCGTAGTGCTCTTTTTGAAGGCATGCCGCTAAAAGAATCTCTACCATGACAAATAAGGGTGCATCTAGCTCTACTACCTTGTATGATTCTATTTCTTGGAGTCTCTTGATTTCATTTTGTAGGGTTGGCTGAAAATATCTAAGGAAGACATTACCGACATAGTGATTAGGGTTCCATCTAGTGTTCTCAAGTAATAAACAACTATGAAAATACAATTCACACAACAAATTGCATCTTTTTGGAAAACTAGAAAAATAAATTCCATAAAGTGTTTTACTTGTAATTTAGGTATCAAATGGAAAGTATGAAATGATTCATTCTAATTGAATCCCATACCATTGCTCCTTCAAATACATAGTATAAATAGGAGAAGGAAACCAATAGGCTAGCATATTTAAATCTAATTATCCCGCTTTAAACACCATTTTTCTTATCTTGTTAGTTTCCTCAACTTGCTACTGAAATATTTCATCTTGCTCCTTTTCACCCTCCAGGGATTTATTCAGTTTCTAATTGCTATCCTTTAACAATTGAATAGGATTATGTTGATCCATATAGGAAGAAAATGCTTTCTCCTTTACTATTTTCAATTCACGATTGTGAGTTTTGAAGGTAGTAAACCCTTTTTCATAAGATAAAGCAATTGTTTTCCATTCGATTGTCTCTATTGTTGTAATAACCAAATACATACAAAGTCATTATAACTCTAATAACACATTATCAAGATGAGGTGTTGCACAATTAAAATTAACTTGGAATTCTACTTCAATTCCTTGAGGTCTACTCACTATTCAACCTATAAGGAGAAGTGCTTCCACTACTTCTTATAGTTCTTCTTCTTCTATTTGTGGCACCTTCATGCATTTCAAGGCTAGAAGGAACATAAGAAGAAGTACCAACATGAGGAGTTTTTTTTACTAAATTTTCAAATAGATCTAGAGATTCTCTACTAATTTCCCATGTCGGTGCTTCTCTATACAATTTTCTCTCCAACCTATAGCTCCTTCTCTGTCCCAACAAATACTATGCTTCTCCATCAATGATCATTGTATTTGTAGGTTTTTTCCTCTCACATCATCTTGTAGGAGATCCTCATTATTACTAGATTATGGAGTTGCTCCAACATCCTCTTGAAACCTAGGCACTATGTAACTAATGAACTCCAACGCCACTTCAAGATGATTTCTGGATAAAGAATATTTAACTAAAAAAATTATGAGTCCATGATGGGAAAGTGTATTCAATCGTCCCACTTGAACAATTTGATCCATTATTTTAATTGATTTTCGTAGGTAGAAAGGAACATTGATTCTTTGATTTCACCTGAGATGTGTACAAAAAAAAAAAAAAAAATGATAAGAAAAGAGAAATGAAGAGTGACCCTCACAAGTGATATATTTAATGATATAATGTATCACCTCATCCCATAGTGAATAAAGTGAAGTATACCACTCCTTTGCTTATATCTTGAATTTCTTCACCAAGTGTAAATAAATATTTCTTTGTATCAGTGGACTTAGGCCTTTTTGTAAACCATTGTTTTCTCTCTATAGGAAATACTCTAGATATGATTTCTTTTAAAATTATCACTTTGATCCCTTTTACAATAGCAATCTCACCCTACAAATTCCAAGAAAATTCTTCTATAACTGACTTGTAATATCCTTGAAGATTTTCAAATAATTGCAACTATTTTGCATTTCAGAGTATATCAACGACAACATGGTGAAGAAGAATAGGTGCAACAAATGTTTTCTCTTGTTCAAGTTTCCACCCATGGTTGAAATATTGTCTCACGCACGCAGTAGCAATACAATTTAAAATTTCGTCAACAACAATCTTCATTTCCTCCAATTATATAAGAAAAAACCATGTGTTATGAGGAAGACAATGATGATATCTACATGCAATCATAACTTTCCCATCCTTCTTTAACATCACACCATCATTTATTAATTTGAATAATGACACATTGCTCCATACCCTTTCTACTATTGTTGTTCTGCATAGAATTATAATCCAATCATAAATATGGAAATAATATACCATCTATTGCACTTGTTAGAGAATAATGGAAAAATTGAATGTATGTTGTTACAAAGCGGTTCAGATCCGTTTATATCGGAATCTGTTTAACCTGCTCTGCTGCTATATATATGTATTGATTTCTTAAGATATATAATACAAAATAGATTCGTGTTATTCCTGTGCAATGACTGCTCTCCATTTATCTAATTTGGTATCAGAGCTTGCTTTGGCCTAACTCCCTCACGGGAGAGCCAGGAAGATGGAATAATTGAATGTCAAATCTGTGTACAGATGTTAACGTAGGTGTGTGAAGTTTTTTGTGTATTAAATTAGAGGAGATTGCTGTGTGTGCTAATTTCGTGACAGATCTAATTTCCAGCGCGCGAGAGGGAGGCTGCGATCACTCGAGAATCAAATCGCCGGTGTTAATATAAAATTGAATTTATTATTGAGCCAATTCA
>SNQJ01S0003189.1:121278-144900 GCA_010110895.2 Picea sitchensis
ACATAGGAACATCATGTGGTTGTAGGAGGCCTGCTGGGTGATGGTGGTCAGCTTTCACCTGTTGACACTCTAGGCATTTGGTGACGAAATGGACTACATCGCGTTTCATGCCTACCCAAAAGAAGAGCTTCTTCATATCTGCGTACATCTTTTTCACTCCCGGATGCGCACAATAAAGTGATCTATGGGCTTCCTTCAGTATGTTGCTTCGAATATCCCCATTCTCAGGAATGTACATCCTTCCTCGATATCTTAACAATCCATCTGTTTCCACACTATACCCTTCGTACTTTGGATCTAACTGCTTCCCATTCTGGAGGTTTGAAGTAACCTTTAAATACCAACTATCTCCTTGGAGTTGTTACAACACACGTTCCCTCAGATTGATCTTTAAGGGTACCAAGGAGAAGATTCGTGGTCTCCTGCTCAAGGCATCTGCGACCACATTTTCCTTTCCCTTGATGTACGATATACCAAAATCATACTCACTCATAAACTCACTCCATCGCCTGTGCCTGACATTCAGATCTCTTTGAGTGAAGAGATGTTTTAAACTTTGATGGTCTGTTTTGAGTTCAAAGTTTTGCCCAACAAGATAGTGCCTCCAAAGTTTCAGAGCTAGCATTACAGCTGCCAACTCTAGATCATGAGTAGAATATAACTCTTCGTGTTTCTTCAACTTTCTTGATGCATAAGCTATCACTCCTCCATCCTGCATTAGCACGGCCCCCAACCCTTGCTTCGAGGCATCCGTGTAGACTGTGAAGTCCTCTTCCATATCCGGCACTCGTAGAATTGGTGCACTAGTTAGTAACCTCTTAAGCTCAATGAACGCCCTATCACACTCTTCTGTCCATTCATACCTGCCCCCCTTGCATTGCAAAGTGGTGATGGGTTTTGCTATTTTTGAGAATCCTTCTACAAATCTCCGGTAATAACCCGCTAGCCCCATGAAGCTTCTCACCTCATGTGCATTTTTCGGCACTCGCCACTCCATAATGGCCTTTACCTTTTCTGGGTCCACCGAGATTCCTTCGCCGGAAATGATATGACCTAAATAGTGGATCTCTTTCTGAAAGAAGGAACACTTCGAAAGTTTCCCATACAATTTTTTCTCCCTAAGGCAGGACAACACTATTCGCAAGTGTTCCTCGTGTTCTATTTAATTCTTGGAATAGATGAGGATGTCATCTAAAAATACTTGTACAAAACGGTCTAAGTACTTCTGGAATACGCTGTTCATGAGGCTCATGAATACTTTTGGCGCATTGGTCAATCCGAAAGGTACTACAACAAACTCGTAATGTCCAAATCGAGTTCGAAAGGCCATTTTTGGGATATCACCTTCCTTAATCCTTAACTGATGATACCCTGATCGCAAATCGATCTTTGAGAACACCGCTGCTCCTTTCATCTGGTCAAAGAGATCATCAATTCACGGCATCGGGTACCTGTTCTTCACTGTAGCATGGTTCAAGTCCCTGTAGTCTATACACAGTCGTAAGGATCCATCCTTCTTCTTTACAAAAATTACCAGTGCACCCCAGGGCGAGACACTAGGTCTTATTAGCCCTAAGTCCAGTAACTCTTTCAATTGCATTTGCAATTCACAAAGTTCCTATGCTGTCATCCGATACAGAGTCTTGGATATTGGTTCTGCACCAGGTTTTATCTCAATAGTGAAATCAAGCTCCCTTTCCAGAGGTAACCTTGGTAACTCATTCGGGAAAACATCTTGAAATTCTGACAAGACCAGATACTGATCTAATGAGGGTCCCTTCCTGTCTTTCACTGCCTCTACTACATAAAGTCGACACCCTTGTCTGAGGGTCCCTTCCCGTCTTTCACTGCCTCTACTACATAAAGCGACTTGTCTCAAGCATCGCTTGACCTTCATAGTTGACATAAAGCGTAATGACACTTTTCTTTGTATACCCTGATCTCTATTGGTCTTCCTTCATCATCGACACAAAATACCATCTAACCAGGTACACACCCTGTGCCCACTATGCAATTATCAACACTAGGCCCTCCCGCTTGTTTTTCCCCCGGCTTTCATCTTGATTTGTTCAAAGTCATCGTGCTCGTAGGCTTCAACCCACTCTTTTCTAATGCAAGATGGTGAAATAAACTATCTGTCGCACCGTAATCAAACAAAATCTTAATGATGATTACGATTTAGCGACCGGATTTACCTACCCATGGCGGGATTGATGTTCACCATGCTATTAATCGCTGCGCAGAATATGATGGCTGCTACTTCAGCTCTCCCCATTGGCTTTTCCTTCCTGCGGGACGCAACTCCCCATTGTAATTCCATTGCAATTTCATAATAAAGGTCCTTCGCGATTCCAACATGCAACACGAGATTGAACCGCGTAATCCTTACGGATCGCATTCCTGTAAACGAAAGTTCTTCCCCTCGGACCCTCGGCCTTCCTCGCCATCGTTTCCTCGATAGGTCGTGTGTCCGCTCAAGCATCAGTTGGTTGAACGAGATGCCGCACTCGCTGCTACCGAATTCTCGCAGCCATCGCCCTGGCGAATCTATTTCCATACGGCGGCCTTGAACCTCCTCCCCTAGGGAATGTCCGGCCTTTCCCTAATAATCCAGCGCGATGTGGAAATGTCGATCTTTCACCCTGGGGCCACATTCATATGTTCTTCCACGAACGCGACTTTCCACTCTTCTACTGAAGACGGCTTCCACTTCCTCACCATAGCTCTTATCCTCGGGGTCAACGACAGATGAAGCGTTCTGTTTGTCGTTGGTCGCTATCCATATACTACACATACTTGACCAGTTCCATAAAACTGATCTCGTATTCTTCTACAGTTTTTTTTCCTTGTACTAGAGAATGAAATGCTCTTACCTGTTGTTCCTTGTAGTATGTCGGTAGATATTTCCTCCCGAACCTTTCCTCGAAAAGTTCCTTACTTATATCGTGTCGTAAGGTGCTTGTCTTTCCGTGCTTCCCACCAATTCAAGGCTGTCCCTTAACTCAAAATGGCTTATCTTCGCCTTCGAAGTTGACGATAGTCCCTTAAGGCAAAACACTGTCATGCCTTCTAACCATGCTCAAGTTTCACATCGGCGCCGTTCCTCCGAAAAATTCGAAGCTTGATCTTTTGTAACTCACAAGTGATGTCTTCGTGGGAGGTCCTCCTCAATCCTCGACGCCGGGATTACCGCCTGCATCTGGGGGTTCCACTTCAGCCTCCTTCCGGGTTGTCGCCTTTAAAGTCCTCTCAGTTGATGGCTTCCAACGAAAGCGCAAGATGAGGGCTTGTGTTCGAATGCATGGTGGTGGGTGGCGTATGGAACTGGCGACGACGTCACTGACCTCTTCGAAGTCCCCGACTATCCTGTGTTGACCGCGATCAACCAAAGTTGCCAGGTGAGTTCTGTGGATGTTTTTAAATTAGTGCAACTAAACTTTTAGAAATGGGGTTAGTGTAAGTTTTCTTTACTTGTCAGAAACGTGACGCTACCGATACCGTGGATTGGCTCTGCCAAGGTTAGGTTTAAGCATCTAAGCTTGCTGCGTGGTCCCTACTAAACAACTATTGGTTTTCTCACCTATAGCTACATTAGCCATGTTCCTCTGCCAATTTCTAGGTTTACGCCTCCCATCTAATTCCTCGCTACTAATTCCACCACGCGTCACCATAAATTCCACAGGTCTCGCTGGTCACCCAATAATATTGCCAACCTTTGAATCGCTCGAAAAAGAAGTGAAACCTCTTTCTACCAACGGCCCCGAAGAGAAAAACAACCAGGAGCCTTAGAGGTAACAACCTTGGGTTCAGCAGGGTCTAACCGATTAACTTTATTTAAACTATCAATTAGCGAGATCCTTTCTCGGCACTCAGTTTGAGTGTTCCCTTTGCGACTTAATCTCAAGTCTTCAGCCAATCACTATGGTGTTTAGTGGCCGTGTTGTCAGTGATTTATTGAGTTGGGACTGGTGAGAAAACCTCAACCCTCTCTTTTTTTTTAATCATTAATACTTATAATAACACTTATCATCCATTAATCATATAATATCCTTAGTCCTATGATTTAATCATTAATCCATCAATTAATCAATAATCCTATAATTAATGATTATATGATTAGTTATATACTACCTTTAATATTTTCATTTCCTTAATCTTTATTTTATCAACTAATTATATTTAATTATAATTAACTTTACATAATCATTTAACTATAATCATTAATTATACTTAATTATAATTAACTTTATATATATAATTAAATTAGTGTTTATATATTTTACCTTAAAAAAAAAACTTATATATCAAAATTAGTATATATCTTAATATGTGTTATTAAAAAATATAAGCAATTAAAAAAATATACAAGAATACAATATTTAAAACAAATATAAATTAAACTAATATATATATATATAAAATTTAATAAAAATTTAGTATAACATTTAAACGAAATAGAATTTAAACATAATTAGCATGAAGCGGGCTAAGCTGGCAATCGCATGTATGCAACCCACGGCTCTTTCCCGAATTTACTCTATTAAATACCGCTTTCACTACTTTACCCTAAACGAATCCAACCCTAAATTTCGCTTGTTTTCATTTGTCGTGGTAGAGGCGGAGTGCTTTTAATGGAGGCGTGAGGCGTGAGGTGTATGGAGGTGGTGTTGTGCTTAAGTCTTAGCACTTGGCTTGCGGTGCTGTGCTGGTTTTCGCACAGGACTTTCTCTCCTTCTCCTTGTTGGTTTGGCACTGGGATTTGTGGTGTTGATTAAACCGTGCTTTGTATGCCTTTGTGCGTCGTTCCCCTAAGAAAATACCAACGGCTATTGAAGAAGGTTATTTGGCCTAGTGACAATGAGCAGCAGAGCCAGTCGAACAATATATGTTGGCAACCTGCCTGGTGATATTCGGGAACGGGAAATCGAAGATTTATTCCATAAGTATGGACCTGTTGTTGACATCGATCTGAAAGTTCCTCCTCGCCCTCCTGGTTATTGTTTCATTGAGTTTGAGGATGCCCGGGATGCAGAAGATGCAATTCGTGGTCGTGATGGATATAATTTTGATGGGCATCGTCTAAGGGTTGATAGTCATGGAGGTCGAGGGTACTTTCATTCAAATGATCGCATAGCGCTTTATAGTGTCACAGGATGCGTGGTGGAGTCTCTAAGCGTTCTGAATTTCGTGTTATTGTCCATGGGCTCCCTTCATCAGCATCATGGCAAGACCTGAAGGATCATATGCGCAAGGCTGGAGATGTTTGTTTTGCTCAAGTGTTCCGTGAGGGCAGTGGTGCCACTGGAATTGTAGACTACACTAACTATGATGATATGAAATATGCTATCAGGAAACTTGATAACTCTGAATTTAAGAATCCATTTGCCAGATCTTATACTCGTGTAAAGAGTTATGAGTCTGTGCCGGCCCCGAGCCGGGCCAAAGCCCTCAAGTAGTGCAAGGTATGTTAGTCGGAGCAGGAGCAAGGGTGCGAAAGACGGGAAAGGCAGCGGAGGTGGAGGTTCTGACATCTACAAAATTGTAAAGATGATTATGGAGCGGAAGTTTCAGCGAGTAATTGTTTTCAGTTTTAGTTTCTGCGAGTGTGAACAACATGCCATGTACATGTCTAAGCTTGACTTTAATTTTGAGGAAGAGAAACAAGATGTGGAACATGTTTTTTTTTTTTTTTTTCAAATGCAATACTATGTCTTGAAGAGGAAGACATAAGTCTTCCTGATGTTCAACTAATGCTCCCATTGCTAAAAAGGGGAATTGCAGTACATCATTCGGGTCTTCTTCCCATCATCAAGGAGCTGGTGGAGCTTCTTTTCCAAGAAGGTCTGATAAAAGCCCTCTCTGCTACGTAAACGCTGCCATTAAATATATTTTTTTGTATTTCTGTTTAATGGTATTAAGTATAGATTATATTATTTTATTTTTTTGTATCGTATTTTCTATTAGGGTATTTCTGTTTTAATAGTCCCTGTTACAGTAGTATTCTGCATTCATTCATGGAAGGTCAACTCAACAATCCACAACATAGCCAGTATTAAAAAGTTTCAAACAGTAGCAAATGTTACAATGATAGAGTGACCCAAAATATTACATACATAATGCTGAAAATTTGCTCTAGAATTCACATTCAATATGATAAAGGTATGGGAGATGTTAATTTTTTTTTTCTTATAAATCTCAAAACTGTTTTCTATTCCCTCACTATGTAAGAGGCAAGCCAAATATGGACTATAAATTTTAAATTTTTACATAAAGAAAATCGTACACATCAGGTTGGATTTCAGATTGCATGCATGTGCTACTGATAAGTTAATCTTTGTATGCAATTTATCATCTCTATATTTCTTAAAATGAGAAAATAAAAGTCTTATTGTGATGTTCATTTGATGTTGGAAAATTGAAATCTCCACAATAAGGGCAGAATTTCAACAAGCAAAACTAAGTAACTGTACCAATGAAAATAGAACAATATCAACAGAGAAAATCATAAAAACAACCTGTAGAAGCTGCTTGTTGTACTTCAAGAATTTGTTTTGCATTTTATTTTATTAATGTTCTATGTTTTATGTGTTCTATGTGCAAAGTTGGGTTAAGCATGGCTTCTGTGAATTGTTTGGCATTGCTTCTACAATTTGGATTTGAGTTTTATTCTTTTTAGGCTCATTTCAAACCTCCATGGCTCGAGGCTACCGTGATGTAACAACCATAGTTTCATTTTGGCTACCATAAATTTCACAGAGACCGGAATTTTAACAGAACTAAAAATTTGCTTATTCCAACATATTCATTCTCTAATTTTATGAAGAAAAAATAAAACATTTTACTTAACACACTATGCATAACAATTTAAATCTACATGATACTTTTGCATACAAGTTAAATTTGAGTATATACTTCAATGGAAATGAAATACCACACCGACAAGTTAACTCCTCCTAATCTTCAAATTTTGAACCTCCAATCTTCAAATTTTGAACCTCAAATTAACATCTAAACCGCCACCCTCGGCCGTACTGCTATGCCGTCTTAGACATCTTATTTGATGTCCTAGAAATTGCATGTTCGTAAATCCTCTCAACCACGGTGTGCACGGTAAATCCCCATTGCTAAATCAGTCCCTCAGCTCTCCCCAAAATCTCCTCTCATAAAAACCCCGAATGAATGAGAATCCCCTCAAAATCCATACTCTCCTTCCTTATGCCTCCATCCTCCTCTCGAACCTTTCCCCCTCACCAAACTTTATCCAAACATTTAAAACCTTTTCCTCTTATCAACCATTATATTTATTACCTTATCTTTTAATTAATATCCCCTTTAACGTGTGGGTTACATTATCCCACATGGGATAATGTGAACCTCTTTACCTTATTTTATAACTTTTTATTTATTTATTTTATTTTTCCCCTTTAATTCATAATAATCAATTAATTTTACCAATGATCAATTAATCACTAATCCTTAATTTAATAATTAATCATTTAATATCTTATTTAATAATCATTCATTCCTTTAACCCTTACTCAAGGAGTTAAATCATATTTCCGCTTAAGTATAATCCAAAATAATTAATTAATAACTTGTAATCAATTTAAGGTTATATCATAATTAATTATAATTTAGCTAGTGTTTCAGATTATTTACGAGATTATTTACAGGAATAAGAAAAGGGTCATTACACATAATTAAAAACCCTAAAATATTTTCAAAAACATAAACAACCTGGATATATCCCGAGGACAAACCAAATCTATTTTTTTACAAAAAATTCATATTAACTTGTAGACCCAAACACCATTCCTCTAGCAAATTGTTTGTGCGAAGAAAGTCTCGTGCTACAAAATGTCATGTGCTGCTTAAATTTGGCCAAATTTTGATGATGTGAATTTGAGTGCTAACTTGATTGTCATAGAACAAGGGTGGTGGCTATTCCTATTGCATCTTCATTTATGAAAGAATCCCATGTTGTACTATGTTGTCATTGATGTCAAATGATTGATGTCAAGTATTTTCATAGCGATGTGCTTATATCATTGTTGTATTGATTGTCGGATTATGTTGTCATTTATATAATTGATGTCAAAGGGTTGATGTCATGTGGTGGCATAGTGATGTGTTGTCATAATGTTGTATCATTGATGTCATGTCATGGTTAATTGGAAGTATTGAATGGATGAACTCCAAAGTGGTCCCCTTATGGTGAAATCCCTCACAAGAAGACGCTTTGCGAAGTCCAAATGGTTAAGTGGTTGGGTCATCCTAGATGTGTGGTTAAGGAACCCAAGTTTGGTTGAGGAATAATGTAATGAAGATCAATGAATTTGCAAGTGGGACTATTCTATATGGATAGTGCTCATCATGTCATTTCTGGTGATATGTGGAACGTCACATAACTCCTCACGGTTAGAGAGTTATGGCCATGTAAAGTTGGAGAACCCTCATGAGTTATCTATAAACCCCTAGAAAGTCAAAGAACTCAAATTATTCTAGAATCTCTTAGAAGAAGTTGACCAATCAAAGTGGTTATTCATGGGTCAAGTGGTTGCAACAAGAAAGCAATTAAAAATAAATTACTTGCAACTAGAAGTGGAGAGTTTACTATTAGTGGACAAAGTGGTTAGAAGTGGGTTAGCTCCAAAAGAAGAAAGTTGGTTAGATAATAACCCCTAGAGGAAGCTACTTGGAGAAGTATAAATAAAAGAGAAAGGGTCTCTTATGATATGAATCTTTTGAGCATATTGAAGATCTATTTTTGGTGAAAGGTTCATTGCAGGTAGTCATGGACACATCAAAAGTTTCACAAGTCTGAGGTAGCTAGGAAGTTTGAAGGTGAAAGTTTCAAAGGTTCATAAAACCCTAGTTTTTTAAACCTATACTCGGGCTACAGTGGGCCAGGTCGTGTACATACGCAGGCTGCAGAAGGCCAGTGTGTGTACATATGCTTGCTGAATAAGCACATGTCATATATATTTGAAAAGGCTAAGAAAATATTGAGTAGATGCTAGTGCCAAGTACCTGAAGTCTGAAGCAAGTTCCCAGGATATCATTCTATAGGTTCAAATCTACTACAAAATTATGGTATAGTTATATATTGTCTTGATGCTTAGATTTACTCATGGTAGATGTTGGTTGATTGGTTGAGTGGTTATGTTCTAATATGGTTGAGGGATATCTATGTTGTGTGATGGTGTATGCTTGAGGCACATGCATAGGTTGTTGGATGGTATATATTTATTTGTGGTTGGTATGGTATAGGTTGGGCAGTGACAGGTTGGTTGTAGTGATAGGTCACAAGTGGATGTGATAGAGACAAAAAGGGTATGAAGGGCCAGAAGTTTGAAGTTTCAGAAACCCTAGTTTTCTGAAGGTATACACAGGCTGATGGTGGAGGAGATCGCGTACATTCGCGTGTTGTTGTATAGACAGGTTGTGTACACACACGTGTTATAGTATAGACAGGTCGTGTACTTGTTGACAAATTATTTATGTCTACAAGTCAGGTCTTTTACTTGAGGGTTGGATTCCTCACATCTCGGTTGGTGTTGAGATACACAAGTTGGGTTGTGCATTGAGAGTTGGTGCTCTCTTGGAGTTGGTGCTCTTTTCAATTGGTGCTGATAAACCCCAGGAATTGTAGTCTCTTGTAACACATAATACAAAAGAAATTTACACATATATCTGGTGTTCTTTGTGTTCATTATGGTGATGGTTTAATGTTCTATATTATTCATGAATGTTGATATATGCAAGTAATCAATTTTGAATGAATGATAATGGTTGAAGGTGTTGCTAACTAAAGTTTTGTAAGAAGTGAAAAAATAGCCTCACACTGATTCACTCCCCCCCTCTTAGTGTGGTCGGTGTGTCCAACAATTGGTATCCGAGCAGGCTTTCATCATAAGCCTTACAATCTTGAAGGAGATCGATGGACACACAAATGTATGAACATGCATATGAAGTTCCATTCTTTGATGAGACAGATTACTCAGTATGGAGAATAAAGATCAAAGGGTATTTGAAGTCAAAATGAGCATGTTTTTGGGATACATTTGTTGCTCGATCAGTTCCATCAAAATATCAATCAAAAGTTGCAACAAAGAAGAATAATGTAGTAGAATTCAATACCATCTTCAATGGATTGTCAGGTTCTGTCAAAGACAACATAGGAAAATGTACCTCCGCCGAGGACCTACGACCGAAGCTAGAGAAGCCATATCAAGACTCAGTCATCAATGAAGGTAAAGACTCTCCAAAATCTTCTAATTACAATAGTCCTAAGTGCAATGAAGTTGAATGTTCTCCTACAAATGAAGAAGAAGATATAGAAGTAGTTTGTGTAAAATGAGCTAACAATTATCTTATAGATGATGAAGAAGATTTGTTGAAGCTTAAAGATAAAGTTATAGATGCTTTAGAAGAAGCATAAGATAATCCATATGATTTTGAGGATCTTGAAAGTATTACTAAGGAATCCCTATATAAGTACCAAAGGCATTTTATGGCACTAAAACAAATGCTCAAGAAACAAGAAGGAAGTGAAACAACTAAGCAAATGACTCAATTCAAAGAAAAAGAAGAAGAGATCAAGAAACTAAAGAATGAAATAATTATTCAAGCAGAAGAAAAGAAGAAGGTAAATGATGAGCTTATCAAAAGCCTTGAAGATCTTAAAGAGATCAATGTCAATTTTAAGACCCAACTTGAAGAAGCCAAAATAATAGAAGAACTATTGAAGATTTAGGTAAATGAAAAGGAAGAATCATGCCATAAGCTGGAAGCATAAGTTGTTGATCTTAGAAGGAAAACAGAGAAGTCAAATACTCATATCAAGTTCATGAATAGATCAACAATCTTGGATAGTCAAAGATCACCAAATGACAAATCTGGTCTTGGATACAAGGAAGCAACACATTTTGAAGCTAGCACTTCTAAGCAGCATGAGGTAAGTCCTTCATTCTCAAAAGCTGGAAGCAAAGCTGCAAGTCAACCACTTACACAAGGCAAGGAAAATTTCATATGAACGGAGCAAGGAAGACACCAAGAAGTCATCTTTACACCTCAAAGAAAATTCAGAAGAGATACACCTTCAAGGTGGACACCAAAGCAAAGGTATGATTTTTTTTTCATGGTCACTGCTTCTCATGTAATGAATATGGTCACAAATATTTGGATTGCAAATATAATGCAAGGAAATATGTTGGAAGGTTCCATAACATCCTAATATGTTGGAGATGTAATCAAGTGGGACACATTGCTGCTCATTATCACACCATGATATGTTACAACTGCAATGGGTTTGGCCACAAAGCGCAGGATCACAAAGCTCAGGATTGCTGGAATTCAAGGAGACAATCAATGAGGAGTGCTTCATACAATATGGTAAAAAGAGCACATCAAACTTGGAAGGAAGAGAATGTTGAAAGGATGGAAGCTCAAAGTACAAGTTTTGAGAAGTTGGGACACTCTTAGAAGTGGATGAAGAACACTGAACAACTAGAACAAAATGGCAGTGATGAGAGAAGCTCAAGCTTAATCCTTTTCTGAGGCATATGTGGGTTCGTGTGGGAACAATCACGTACATACATGAGTTGATGTATGTAAAGGTCGCGTACATATGCACAACGACTTATGAGCAAGTCGCGTACATGAGGTAAAAGCCTTAAGAATGAGGCATACATATGAGTTATATCATGGTTTGATGGTACACCATAGTTGATGCAGGGTCTTAGATGATATGCTTCAAGACTAGTGTTTGATGAATGTATGGTGATGATCTATGGTTTAGCTTTGGAGCATATGTTTGAGGTCTATTTTGGATGCCTGGTACTAACCCTAGTTTGTGGATTGAGGCATTTTCTATTGAGGTACAATGCTGGTTATGTTAAGTATTTTATCAATGAATTTATGACACTTTGTTTATGAAGTACATCGTTGGTGATGTGATACTAGTTAGAGGTATATCATTGAGCTATTGAGGCATTTTCTTGGCACATGTCTAGAGGTTTTATTGCTACATTATACTTGTTATAGTGAATGGTTTTTAGGCATATCTGTTATAGTACATGGATGGTACATATGTGAGCTCCATTGACATATCTTGTGATGTATTGTTAGAGGCATATCTTTTGGATGTCTTGGTGTATGTATTTGGCATATGGGTGAGCTACATATTAAGACATGTAGTTGATTAGTTGATGAGGTGGTAGTGTTGTGCACTATTGATGAGTCATAGCTTGATCTACAGTTGATGCATGATTGGTACAGACTTGGTTTTTTGTTAGAGGCACTTGCTAGTAGTATCACTAGCAAATGGTTTATGGATGATGTGACATATGTGTATGGATATCTTGGTTGTGGTTCAGATTGTTGAGGTTTGGTGCATGGTTGATGCACTTGCTATATAAATTTGGCACATGGTTAATACACTTCAGTGATCATATATTATGATACATTTTATGGTGTTGATGTACTTAGTTGATGCACATGGTTGATGTGCATGGTTGGCACATGGTATGACACGGGATGTACTTGGTTGATGGTTTGTTCATGATTCACTATTCATTGTTGACATATCATTTACTTCATGGTTGATGCATGAGATAGTATATATGATTGGCATACACTTGATGTATGGTATGTCATGATTTTAGATGATTGATGCATGGACGTGTCCAACGATTGTCATAGGAAGAGAAGATCATTCTTGAGCAGTTGATCTATGTTCCGGTTGAGAAACAACATTTGTAGTAGAAGCAGATTACAGTGGTAACATATTGTTAATCTTGCAGAGAAGATAGAGGGAGACATACCCATAGGGGGAATGATTCGTCTTCCCATTATCGGTTGCAGAGGCATGATTCAATGAGGAGAGATGATTACAATAGGGTTATTTCCCTTGTCAAAGGGAGAGACATTATTTAGATGATGGAGAAATAGACAGGGGGAGCATCCCCAAAGAGAGTTTAATTAGGGGGAGAATCCCCAAGGAGAAATATACCCTTTGTCATTGATTTCAAAGGGGGAGAGATAGTCACATTGATCTGGTGAGATGAACATTGATGAGGAGCGATGATCACAGAGGGAGCATGCGTATTGCCATGTCTGCGTGTTGCCATCAATGATTGGTGTTGACATCAATGTTGGTGTTTCCATAAATTCCAAAGGGGGAGATTGTTATACTATGTTGTCATTGATGTCAAAGGATTGATGTCAAAGGGTTGATGTCAAGTATTGTCATAGTGATATGCTTATGTCATTGATGTATTGACTGTTGGATTATGTTCTCATTGATGTCTAAAGGATTTATGTCATGTGGTGTCATAGTGTTGTATCATTGATGTCATGTCATGGTTGATAGAAAGTACCAAATGGATGAACTCTGTTGGTTACTACTCTCCTCTACCGTCTGAGTTATTGACCCAGGGTTCATGTCTTTTGGGTTTCCAACAAAGCCTCTAAAACTATCGGCCCTCCTGGTAAACCAGAAAGAAACATAGTACACAGAGTGCACTGCGCAGTCTCACCTGAGATAGATTTAAATGGGTGGTTGTAAGACTCAAGTGTTTACAGCCTAGGATTGAGTATGAGATAGGGGTTATTAATCAGATCTGTATACTACGAATTGTAATTGCAAGCTACTATTATTCACGGGTGTGCATCTATCTTTCATGGTTTATTTCCCGAACAACACAATCGTATTCCATAACAATGTATTAACTCATTCATTAAGCATAACAATTGATTGCTGAAAGAAAAAAAAGATATACATGCATTCATCACATTACACATATATTACCGTGGTTCACCCCCTCCTTGGCTACGTCCACAAAGATTTGTCTCTTGGCTCTTTTATTATGGTAGTTGTGCATCTCCAGCGCCGTTCGCTTACAATTCCCTCAAAGGGGGAAGATCTGTGTAAGGCGAACTAGATTGCACTAGGCTCCACAGCCTGCGATCTAATCCTCAGATCTTCCTTCTCTCCTCTGTTCTTATCTCAACAACTTACAAAAATGTTTCATAGAAGTATTACATAACGCATCAACTCGTACATAACTATGATAGGATATTATAAAAGTTGAATTAATACAAAAGAAAATCAACCTCTCTATGATACCTGCATATCTCTATTTATATATATCGAGATCTTCATCCATTTACAATGTATTACCAAAACCCTAACCCTACTGATGTTAGGTATTCCTCCCATGCACGCGTGTTGTTCTTCCTCCGACTGTCGCTTTCCTTGTGCACGCTTTCTTGCATGTGCGTGTGTTGTGTTACCTTCCAGCTGTTACTTCCATTTCTTCACACTTTATTTCCCATGATCATATTTCTTTCCACTTCGTCCTGGTGCCAACAACCCCCCAACACTGACATGTGACTCGTCCCGAGTCACCTAATCCTTTTGAGCTTCTTCGATCTCCTTGGTGATCGTCTTGAACTTTTCCTTGAGCTCTACTTCTTTTGTTAGTGCCTATGCAGTCTTCTTCTTTATGGTGTCTACTATTTGAATTGCCACTTCGTCACTCAGTAATCCTGCACATTTGGCCTGGGTCTGTGCTATCTGTGTTTTATCTCCTTCTGCATGTGTGATTATTTCTGCTACCCATTCCTGTAGTGGCTCTATTTGATCCTGACACTCTTATTTCTGTGTTTGCGCAGTGATAAGTTCTGCCTGCATCTTCTTCATCTCCTGTGTCCCTTTGACTCATTCTGGGATTGGTATGGTATTCTACCTCTGTTTGAGTTCTTGGATTGTTACATTGATCCTTTCCTCTTCCTTGTCCCAGCGTTGGACCTGTGGGTCCTCCTCCAACCTTGTCCAAAGTTGTGCTTCTTTACCGAGCAATTCAGTTGTTGTGCTAACATGTTGTTCCATCTCCTACATCTGCGTTGTTTTTTCCTGCTTCCTTTGCTCCTTCACTGCTGGTGGAGTGGTTGGTGTGATTTGTTCACGGAGATTCTCGATCTCCTTTTGATACTGATCAATTGTTTGCACAATCTGGTCAATATTTCCTACTACTTGGAGTTCATTTTCTTGTGTGGTTCTTGGGAGTTTCTCAAAAATTCCTCCCGCTCTTCATCCCAGTTCATTCCTGCGTTATTTTTCCTACTGAGTTTCGAGCTTGGCTTGCTCACAGACTTTTTCCAGTGCCTCTCACTTCTTTGTTGCTCGCTGTAGCTTGACTAAGTTTTTATGTGCATGAGACTGTACCTCGTGGTCGACGCTAACCTGCAATTTGTGTAGTTCCCTTGATGGCATCTGCGTCAAGACCAATTGGATGTGGTCTAAATCCTTCTGGGGTGTCTGCCGCACGATTTCATCCATGCGCAACATGCTAGTTTTGATGTAAATCGTTGCATTTGCATGTGGCATGGAGTGGATTGGGTCTCATTCTTCTACCTCCACTCTTTCTTTGGTCTGTATTGTCGGTGGCTCTATGCCTCTACTGCTTCTTGTTGTCTGTGCTTCCCCAAACTTCTTGAGGAATTGTCCCATTTTTGTCAACTCTTTTCGCAGATTATCCCTGTGGTGTGTTGCATGATTGAAATCTTCTGCTAGAAAATCCTGGACCATTATGGCGATAATTTCCCCATCGTCCTCTGTGATCGTATAGTCGGGCAATGCTCGTTGAACCTTTTATTTCTTGCACATGCCTCCTGCCTGCGTGGATGGTTTCTTATTTCCCCCTGGTTCCTGTGTGATGGGGTTTGGGGCGGTCTCCTATGCTCCCTCGACTTGTTTTTGTTGTCTGTTGGTCGACTGTGTAGTCTCTTTCTTCCCCT
Source organism: Picea sitchensis (assembly GCA_010110895.2). NCBI lineage: Eukaryota > Viridiplantae > Streptophyta > Pinopsida > Pinales > Pinaceae > Picea > Picea sitchensis. Next base: position 137,080 of record SNQJ01S0003189.1, read on the forward strand.
TCTGGGTCCCTGTTCATTTTGACCCTTCGTTTACCTCAGTCGGCTTGGTTTGGTCTGTCCTTGGTTTCTTGGGCACTGGGATTTCCGAAGGCTGTGTTTCTGCCTGCACCGCCTCTCCTTCTATTGTTGTTTCTGGTACTTCTCGGGTAATGGTTGGGATCCTACATTCATCAGGACATTCGTTGATGACCATGTTGATATCAGCCTCTGTGATGCAGTAGCGTATCTGTAGCCTCTGTTTATCTGGATCCTGCCTTGGTTGTATCCACATTGTTTGGCGTGTGGCCCAAAAGTTGGCAATGTCCGCATATCACGCGATAGCCTATGGTGTTATTCTCCATGATTGGTTGATAGCTTCCTGTATATCTCATAGGTATGCTTCGAATATGATTTCGTTCTCCCTCTTATGCCTAGACCGTGGCCCGGATCTCAGTAATAGGTATCTTGCTCCCGTTGGTTGTGGTCTGGTACAAAAAATTACATACCCTAGTTCTCGCCATCCCATGAAGGCTATTAGGGTGATCATCCATGAGTAATGGAACTCTGTTCCTAGGTCCTGTGCATCCTTGCATTCCTCTTGAAATAAGTTCAAAAGATATGGTGCCCAACTCATAGAGGTGCTTGTTGAGTACATTTTTATGCTTCCTTTCACTCCATAAAACCATACTTTTGTCTCCAAAACCATCCATTTTTCCTTCATTTTATTCCATATTTCCATAAAACAACATATGCAAGGTACATTTATCATTCCTTAGCTTAAGAATTGAATTTTTTAATTTTTAGCATTAAAATTAAAAATTTATCAGAAATTACAGGATTTGACTAAATCCCGTAATTGTTCCAAGGTTCGTGTACTTTCAGGATAGTTGGGCGAAATCAAAGACACGTGTCATGATATTTGATGTACAAGGATGGATTAATACCTATCAGGTTCAATATCTGAGCTTTCAAGGTGCTCGGTCAACACTGGTCAAACATGGCCACTTCAACAAAAAATACCCTGTTTTAGCAAAAAATCATGGACAGTTTTAAATTTTCTTGGGATTTGTGCATATTTTATGGATCTAAAGGGGGTATTCGAAATTCCTAGCATATTTTATTGATCTGATCATCATCTTAGGAGACTTCTTATCATTTTCAGTTTCAAACTTCTTGTATAAATACTTCAAGACATGGACTAGTATGACATCTGATGTTGATGAAGAAAACTTTGAATTTTCAGTGTTGAGATCAGTTTGGTGTTTTGTTCTTGATGATGTTTATGAGATGATTATGTGAATGTTGCTGGAAGTTCCTTCTTAAATGAGACACCTCTAGGTGTACAAGTGAAGCACTGGAGGGCCCCCTTTGCCAAGCTAGTACACTTCTCCTTTTTCATTCTTTTCAAGTAAATTTTGGTATGAGCTTTAGTTCAGTTTACATTTTTTTTGTAGGTAATGCTGTTGTGTTTTACTTGATTTCAAAATTAGTTATGTTGCCGATGAATGTGGGAAAGCAAAGAATGCTCTCTTGTAAAAGGGTTTAGTCTTTCTGACATTTACAAGCCTCTAAACTAGTTTGAATGCTTACTGATTTGAATGCTTGATATTAGTTGAATGATTTTACTTTAGCTTGTTGATTAATGGTAAGAGATATATGAATACACCTTCTGTAAAGAAGCTTAACATTTATTTCATACTCAACACTTAGATTAGCTTTTGAATTATTTCCATTTAAAGAACTAAATTTATCTCTAAGTCCATACATTTTGGATGTGTCTCTAAGTCTTATAAACACCGGATTGACAATAAAATACACTCTAATTTACATCAGTAGATTGGAAACCAACATTTTTTCACCGTTGCCGGGGAGGCACATTTAGAGATAGACTTAGAAATATCATTTTAATAAGTAGTAAAAAAAAAACATAAAAACACAGAAACATAATTTAGTTTTTAATTTTAGTTATGTTTCTTTATGTCTAAATGTAGATATGCCAAAGGTAGATTTTTGAAACAAATCCCCCCAAAAACTAATCAACCATTAGTGGGAGCAGGAACATCTACAATTGAGAAAAACGAATTCACTACACCAACTGCTGGAAAAATCACTTTGGAAGAATTAGAAGAAAAACAACGTTCAGGACAAAGGTTAACTCTTATAGAAAGACAAATTTTGTTGGCTCATGAAGTAAAGAAGAAACAAACACAGTCAGAAACATCCTTTGTAGTAAAACAAAAACAAATAGAACAACCTCTTTTTCCAATAGAAGTATCTGATTGTACTACATAAGACTTCTTTACAATGTGAGAAGCTGACAGACAAGAGAGGGAGATAAGAGAAAGACAAAAACGTGAAAGGGAATTAGAAATAAAAAGAAATGAAGAAAGAGAAAGGAAAGAACGAGAGGACAAAGAATCACATCGAGAAGAAACACGAGGAGGAAATGATGAAGAGGAGGAAGAAGAACAAACTACATTTGCATTTCCAATTGTCGATACACCGACCCTCTTAGGAGATGAAACAAAAATGAAGAATATTCCTCCTTCTATTCTTCCAAATTTCTTTGGTATGTCTACTAAAGATCCTAATTCTTTCATGTTTGAATTTGATATTGTTTGTCAAACATATGGATATACCAATGATGCTCAAAAAATCCGTTTATTTCCTGCAACTTTGAAAGGATATGCTTTGAAATGGTTCATGGGGTTAGGAGAAGCAACCATAGTATACTGGGATGACATGAAAAAGAAATTTCTTGCTAAATATCAACCCTATTGTAAATCAAAAGGCTCTAAAGAAGATATTTTTAAAATGTCTCAAAGTGAATATGAAAGCTTAGAAGAATATCTAGAAAAATTTACCTATAATGTGCAAAAATCTAAGCAAACTAATCTTCCTTTAGATGTCATACGTACTATCTTTTTAAAGGGAATTCTAGATGAAAATTTGGATGTTCTTAATTTAATGGGGGCAAGGGATATTTCTCACTTTCCTTTCCCTAAAATTTCTAAATTATGTAAGAAATTTTCAAGAGGAAAAGCTAAAAGAGGTCGAGGACAACGAGATATTGTGACTAAGGCAACCAAATCAATTTGAAATGGTGAAACTAAATCAGAATTAGAGAACTTGTTTGAGGATTTTAAAACTAATATCATGAATTCAATTGGTTCACAAATTGACACATTAAAAGCTAAAAGGAAACAGGATGAACAAGATCATTTATTATCCATCTTTTGTGCTAAGTGTAAAAATAAACATGCATTGAAAGATTGTCCTTTAGACAACATTCAGATTTGTGGACTGTTTACAGATAACCATGCAACTGATGATTGCCCAAAGTTGAAAGAATTGCAGGCTACTCACATGGAAGAAGGACAAGGAATGGAATATCTTTACTACTTAGCACCAAGAAGACCTTGGCAGCCATGTTTTACAGGCATGTCTCAAAATTCTGCTCCTCAATTCTCTCAACAATTTCCTCATAATTTTCAATATCCTATTTAAAATTGATGGAATGATCTTATGATTTGGAAATCTTGGCCTCCTTAGCAGAACAAAAACCAACCTTCTCAAGGTTGGCGAGGATATTCTTATGGAAATCAACCATACCAACAACCATACCAATACCAACAACAACCCTTTCCTTATCAACAATTCCAGCAGAATCAACCACAAAATTCATATTCTCAACAATCACTACCTGCACCACAACTAACCCAACGCCAACAATTTCAAATACCATCTAACCAACCTCCACCCAAAACAACTCAATTACCATCCTAGCCAGTATCAAATCCTAATAACAAAGTGGAAAAACCCATGTATAACATCGATGAAGGAACACCATTTTCTACATACTCAATCCTTCCTCTTCAAAACATCCACTTAAGGTTTGTGAAAGTTTTACAAAATGACTCTCCTGTTATTATAGAAGAACAAACTAAAGAAGAGAATATTCCTAGCACATAAAAATTACCAATAGACAATCAAATTCAGAAGAGTAAAACAATAAATACCCAAACACCTCCTTTTCCAGAAAGGTTAGTTAAGGAAAAACTATCAATTTCTCTTCCTGAATTTGATGTCTTAGATGAATTAAAGAATTTCTGTGTGAAAATTCCTTTATTGCAAGCTATCAAAGATATCCCAATCTATAGAAAAGCAATAAAGGAATTATGTTTAAATAAAACTGGCAAAAGAAAGAAGGATCCACCAACAATTCATGTAATTGGAAATTTAGCGGGCCTAATGTCAAATACTATTTCAGTTGAAAAATATGTTGACCCAGGAATTCCAATGGTAACAATAAAAATCAACAATTTTTCAATCTCTAAAACATTAATTGACTTAGGATAATCTATCAATGTGATGACATTAGAGACAATGAGATATTTGAATCTGCAAAATCTTCAACCAACCACTACGGTCCTAGAATTGGTTGATAGATCTAAAGTAGTGCCAGAAGGTATACTTGAAGATATCATAGTTTCTTTGGATTCTTGAGAGTATCCAATAGATTTCTTAGTTCTTCAACCAAAATATAATCTAGGAGGCCATCCATTGATTCTTGGAAGACCTTGGTTGGCCACAATTGATGCTTTCATTGGTTGTAGAACATGGAATATGATTATTTCACATGGAACTGAAAGAAAACATATCACACTTTATCCTCCTACTCAAACACCTTCTGTAATAGATCAATTTCCATGGCTTGATGAAACAAAAAAAAACATGAAGAAGTGATTCAAGCTATCTTAAGTATTAATCAAGCTTTTGATTTTAGGGAGGAAAATAATGAAGATTTGTTAGACTATTTCATTTCTGAACTAGATATCTCGGAACAATTGAGAAACATGCAATACATTGTTGCAAATAAGGTTTTAGGACAACATTTTAAGGAAAATTTCACAATCCATTCTTTAGAATAACCATTTAATGACATTTTTCCTGTTAACTCAATAACAAATGCTCAAATCAAAATAATGGAAATCAGTCCTGGGAAATATTTGAATATTGGTGCAAATCTTGAACCATCTCAGGAAGAACAATTGATTGCATTATTGAATAAATATCATAAAGCATTTTCTTGGGAATATACTGATATGCAAGGAATTCATCCTGAGACATGCACTCATCATATCTACACATATATTAACATAAGACCTCTAAGGCAACCTCAATGAAGAATGAATCCAATGTTGAAAGAGGTAGTTAAAGAAGAATTGCAAAAAATATTAAAGGTCGGATTTATCTACCCTATCTCTGACAGTCAATGGGTTTCTCCATTAGTTGTTGTACCTAAGAAGAATGGAAAATGAAGAATTTGTGTAGATTATAGAGAGTTAAACAAGGAAACACTTAGAGATCATTTTCCATTACCATTCATAGATCAAGTCTTAGATGCACTAGCTAGGAAAAGATATTTTTCCTTCCTAGATGGATTTAGTGGCTACAATAAAATCAAAATAGCATTAGAATACCAGGACAAAACTACTTTTACATGCCCCTGGGGTACATATGCTTATAAGGTATTACCTTTTGGTTTATGTAATGCTCCAACTACTTTTCAAAGAGCAGTTCTGGCTATTTTTGTTGATTTAATACATGAATGTGTAGAGGTATACATGGATGATTTCTCTATGTATGGTAATTCTTTTGACGATTCCTTGATGAATTTGGAAAAAGTCCTAATAAGATGCATAGAAACAAATTTGTCTCTTAGCAATGACAAATGTTTCATGATGTTAACTGAAGGAATAATATTGGGCCATCGTATTTCATCATCAGGAATTACAGTGGATCCTGCAAAAATACAAATCATTGTGAACCTATCAGAACCAATAAGTCAGAAGGATGTGAGAATTTTTCTTGGATATGCAGGCTATTACCGAAGATTCATTGAAAATTTTAGTAAAATAGCTTTTCCATTATTCAAATTACTTGCAAAAGATGTACATTTTCATTGGGATACTAATTGTCAAACTGCCTTTCATAAAATCAAGGAAAAGATATCAACAACACCTATCTTAAAAGGGCCTAATTGGTCTTTGCCATTTCACATCTCTACAGATGCATCAGACACTGCAATAGGGGCATCATTGGGTCAAAAATAAAATCTTATGACTTATGCTATTTACTTCATTAGCAAGAATTTAACCCCTGCAGAATTGAATTACACAGTTACTGAGAAGGAAATGTTGACAATAGTACATGCTATGAATAAATTTCTTCACTACATCACTTGTTATGAAGTCTTTATCCATACAGATCATTCTGCCATAAAATATGTCATGAACAAACCTATTACTAATGGCAGGATAACAAGATGGTTGTTATTGATGCAGGAATTCAACATCACTATCTTAAATAGACTTGGAAAGGCAAATCAAGTGGCTGATTTCCTATCTCGATTAAACAATTCTGGTGAGATTGTTCCTATCTTCGATAATTTTCTTGATGAGCACCTATTTTCCATTTCATTTATAACTCCATGGTATGCTGATATAGCTCACTATTTATGATCATGAATGTTACCTCCTTCTTTTACATCCAAATAAAAGAAAAGGATAATTAAACAAAGTGCTAGATACACATGGATTGACGGAGACCTCTTTTATACAGGATATGATCTCATAATTAGAATATGTGTAAGACAAGAGGAGATTTTAGAAATATTAAAAGCTTGTCATGACGAACCTTGTGGTGGTCATTTTGCAGATAAAAGAACAACATACAAAATACTCAATTTGGGGTATTATTGGCCATCCATCTTTAAAGATTCCAAGAAGTATGTTAGAAGTTGTGACAGTTTCCAAAGGATGGGAAAGCCACTTCCAATTGATGAGATGCCACTCAAGCCACAAGTTCACATTGAGCCATTTGAAAAATGGGCTCTTCATTTCATCGGTCCAATAAATCCACCATCAAAAGGGAAGTAGTACATCTTGGTATGTACTGATTATGTTACAAAGTGGGTGGAATATAAAGCATTAATGAGAGCTACAGAACAATCAGTGGTCAACTTTCTCTTTGAAGAAATATTTGTCAGATTTGGAGTACCCCAAGAGATTGTAACAGATCAAGGAGCACAATTTACTTCTAAATTGGTGCAAGACATAGCAGACAAGTACAAGATCAAGCATTGGAAGTCCAAACCCTATCATCCACAAGACAATGGCCAGGTATAATCTACTAATAAAACATTGGAATCCATCATGACCAAGACAATCCAAATGCATAGAAAAGATTGGTCAGATAAGCTAAATGAAGCATTATGGGCATATAGAATCACCTAGAAAAACAATATTGGGTTCACTCCTTATCAACTAGTCTATGGTAAGCAAGTTTTGTTACCTATAGAGTTTCAAATTCATACTTTTAAACTAGCAACTGATTTAGGAATAGATCTTTCTGAAGCACAAAAAGAAAGGATCATGCAATTGAATCCGTTAGATGAGATGAGACATGCAACAATAGAACACAACATTTTGATACAACAACAAAGAGCACATTGGCATGACAAGTTCATCAAGAAGAAATAGTTCAAAGTGGGAGACTGGGCTTTATTATTTGATTCAAAATTCAAAAATTTCAAAGCTAAGTTTACAAATCATTGGCTTGGTCCATATGAGGTTGCAGAAGTATATGACAATGGCTCAGTCAAACTACAAACAATATATGATGAAGCAAGCTCATTCACAATCAATGGACATAGGCTAAAGATTTACAATAAGCCTGTCAACAAAGAATATTTTCTGCAACAGATATCTCAACAACATGAGATGGAAGTGTTGGACAAACACAATCACGTGTCTCCTTCACATTCCTCGTAAAAAAAAA
>SNQJ01S0003189.1:150969-176563 GCA_010110895.2 Picea sitchensis
AGGGAAAGGTGGATGAGAATATGACATTTCTGAGCCCCAACACTAGCCTCTGCCAAAATGTGGTAGCTTCAACAAAACTAAGATTCCTGTTTTGTCCAACCCAACTGCCCACTGGTGTGGTTGGTTGATCGTTTCTCCAAATCAGGTTACACCTATGGTCTTCATAAAGACCCTCTGTGCCAGTTTTGGGAACTTGGTTTCATCTGATACGTCATGGTCTGAATATTTGAGCTTCCCGAGATGACCCAGTAGCTCTGGTTCTACCTGTACTCCAACTGGTATGTGTGGTAGAATGATTTATGTTGTAGGTGTCTTGCAAGTTGAGCTCGATATCTGAACTCTATCTTCCTACTGTGGTGGCTAGTTCGAAGTTCCAACAAATTTTGGTTGCTTCCCATCAGCCATTCTGGCCAAGCTGAGGCATTTACAAAGGTCTCCTTTACTGGTTGACCTGAGATGGTTGTTTGCGACTCGTCAAGTTGCACTAGTGCATCCAGATTTTGTGTTGTTTTGTTAACTTCCAGGGCTACTTCGGTGCTTTCTGGTAGCACTTCCTATTGGGTTTCGACTTCCTCATTCCGAGGAGCCTGCACCACTATTGGCGTATCCACTTTCATGGCCTCTGCTTGTGGTTAATCTATTCGAGTATCAGTGTAGAGTTTACCGGTATCGTCTCTGGGGACGGGATTTCGTCAATGTCGACGATCTCCGACTGTTGTTGTTCGTTCTCTTCCAATGGTCCTCGTGACCTAGTTTGAACCCTAGTCGGTCTAGCTGTCTGGCTTACTTCTGCTGGCTTCAGTGGTGTCATAGCGGTGACTATCGAACATTTGTTGAGTTCGAATAAATTCGGTGAGCTCCGTGGTCTCGCTTTGTTCGTTATGGCTGCTAGTACTCTCTCTCTGTTTTCCTTTCGCGAATAGACTAGTTGCTCCCGTGCTCGCGTGTTGTATGGGCTTGGCATGAAGCTTGTCGAGGACGCTTCCTCCATTATGAATTTAATGCATCATAACTGTGGGTTCAATGCATTTGTGGCAGTTTCGTACTTGCCATTATGTTTTCTTTGCCGTCTCTTGTTGGCATGTTTAATGTGATGTCCCATCGGTCCTTGCCATGCTTTAATTCCACTTAGTGATGTCCTCTCATACTGTTTTTGCCTACTTTCTGTTTCCCACTTGTTTCCCTTTGTATGTAATCATTTTTCGTGCCTTTACCGAATTTGTGTTTTGAACATCCTGTGCCCTTTCTATCTCTGGTGTGCTGCGTGCTTTTTAGTCTTGTTTCCGTTTTGTTCTCTTTTTTTTTTTTATTGCACGATGGGTGGTCGATTGTCCTTATATAGCTTCAGTAAGCTCCCGTTGATCATTCCTCTGAGGTCTATGCCTTCTAAATATCTTAAATGTATATCTCCTCCGTCTGTGATAGATTTTTCCTCGTATGGTCCTAACCAATGCATTATGAGCTTCCCCAGGTGCTGAAATGACTTGTTGTCATAGAGCAGTACTAGATATCCTTCCTTGAGCATTTTATTCTTGATGTGTCGATCGTGCCAAGCTTGGTCTCTTACTTTCTGCACTTGTTGATGGAATCCTTCCAGGATTCGGTCTTCCTACATTGACAATAACTGATTCAGTCTTTCCTATAATGCGCCTCGTTCTGTCATGTGTGTGATAGTTGCTACGCGTAAGCTAGGTACTAAAAATTCTAATGGAACTACTGCTTCTTGGACATAGACTAGTTTGAATGGTGTATTCCCTGTCAACATTTTGCATGTGGTCCTATATTCCCATAATAATGCTGGTACTTTCAGGTCTCAGTCGTCTCTGTTGACATTACAGATATTTGTCAGTGCATTCTCCAGAATTTTGTTGAAGGCTTCTACTGTGCCATTCACCTGTGGATGATACGGTGTGCTCTTTTGGTGGTGAAATTCAAACTCTTTAGTGATCGCACATATGGTGTTGTTTATGAAGTGTGTTCCTTGGTCGCTCATCAATACTCTTGGGCACCCAAATCTAGTGATTACTTGTTCAAACAAGAAGTGTGGAGTTGTCTCTGCGCTGCAATATTTTACTGGTGCGGCTTCCGCCCATCTTGTTAGGTATTCCATCGTGGTGATAATGTATCTTGCCCCTGTACTTTTGGATGGTGGGTTAATTGGTCCCACAAAGTCTATTGCCCATTTGTCAAATTCTTGTAATGTTACTTGTGGTCGCAGTGGCATCTCATCCCTTCTGTTGGGTTTTCCTACCCTTTGACAGATGTCACATCCATGACAGTACTCTTTCGAGTCCCTATGAATCGTTGGCCACCATAGTCCTGCACGTAGTACCTTATGTGCGGTATATTTTCCTGCATAATGCCCTCCTGTGATTCCCTTGTGGGCTTCTGCTAAAATTATTGGTCGTTTGTGCTCTAATACGTACCTTCGCAAGATGTTGTCTGCTCCCATATTATATAGGTGTCCTACAATTAATTGATAGTTGGCTATGCAGACTACCAGGTTCTTCTTCTGCTTGGTGGTATATTCTTGCGACACAGTACCTGTGCTCAAGTACTGGATGATCTCTACGAAGTAGTCATCAACAATATGTACTGAGAATAACTATGCATCCAGAAAGTTGTCTTCTAAATTCATAGGTTCTTCTCCATTTGTGACCTTGGACAGATGGTCAGGTCCTACATTCAATTTTCCTGGTTTAACTATTACTTCAAAATCAAATTATTGAAATAGAAGTAACCATCGATAGATTATCCCCCCCAACATTGGCTTGTTGACTAGGTATTTCAGGGCTAAGTGATCTGTAAACATCTTAAACTGTTTACCCAATAGATAATGTCTGAACTTTTGCAGTGCATAGACCATGGCTAGGCCTTCTCTTTATGTCGTGTTATAATTTTGTTCTGAGTCTGATAAATTTGTGCTTGCGAACACTATCGGATGATCCAAGTCTCCTTCTCTGGGCTGTGCTAAGATAGCTCCCAGTGCTATCGCTGATGCATCTACATGCACATGAAATGTCTTTTCCTAGTCTGGAAAGACTAATATCGGTGTGGTAACCATCTTTTCCTTCAGGGTATCCAAATCGTGTTGACACTCATCATTCCATTGATACTTTGTATCCTTCCTTAACAGTTTTTCCATTAGTGTTGTGACCTGCACATACCCTTTGATGAATTTCCTGTAGTATCCTGTGTGCCCTAAGGTTGTTCTTAGCTAACAGACTATTTTTGGTGCTGGTAAGTTAACAATGACGACGATCTTGGCTGGATCCACTAACAAGCCTTGTTTTCATACTGTATGGCCCAATAATATCCTAAAAAGTGTTCCAAATATGCACTTTGTGATGTTCAGTGATATCTGGCATTGTCTACATCTCTCTAACATCAGTCGTAACACTTCCACATGGTTTTTCAACAGACTATAAATTGTCCAGTCATCCAGGTATACTTTGAGGAACTGATGGATGAATTCCTTAAATGTTGCGATGACCACTCTGGAGAATATTGTGGGTGCAGTCTTTAGTCCAAACGACATGAATGTGTACTGATAAGATCCCCATTCTGTTGCAAATGTGGTCTTGTGTCTGTCCTCATGTGTTATCTTAATCTAATGGTAGCCCGAGAATCCATCAGTGAATGAGTAAGATTCATGTCCCCCCACATTCTCTAACTCTTCATCCATGAACGATGTAGGGAATGGGTCGTGTAGGCATGCATCATTCAAATTCCTCAAGTTGATGCATATCCTGATCCCTCTTCCTTGTTTCTTGTCATGTACTACCATCGGGCTTATCCATTCTGATTCCTCAATTGGTTCGATGATGCCGACTTCGAGCATCCAACCGATCTCATCTTTAACTTTCTGTTTATATATGGGGTTTAGTCTGTAGGGTCATTGTCTAATAGGTCTCACTTCAGGTCTAAGTGGTATCTTTATCTCTCCTAGTTCTCTGGATATACCCTTCATCTCTGTAAATATTGTGGGGAAAAGGTCACTATATTCATGCAACAATTATGTGATGCTTTCTACTGTTTTCTCATCCCAGCAGTCTCTAATGCTGGCCATTTTGGGCTTCTCAACTATCCCGATGTTAACTTTCTTTACCTTCATTGGCACGGTAACGACTTCTGATTCTATGGGTGGTCCTTCCACATCTCTTTTACCTTCTACTTCTTCGATCTGAATGTCACGTGGGTCATCTTCATATGGTGCTTCCTCCTGTACATGGTAACATGACAGTAGTTCCTTGATTGTCTGTTTCTTCCGTTGTTTCCCTTCTGTGATAAATTCTATTTCCGGTTCTTTGATGAATATTACTCCTCTGATTCGTTTGAGGGCTGTGTCTATGTTGGGATTCTCATGCTCGAATGAGAAAGTGATTGTGAAGTTCTGTTGCAATGTCCTCCATGTTGTAGTTCCTCTGCGCAATTCCTGGTTTGTATACCAGTTCGCTGGTATGCCCTCTAAAGTATGTATGAAGTGATGAGGCCATTCCTCTGGTGGTGTTATTTTCCACAACATTTTTCACTTCGCCAAGTGTTCCGTTGGTGCCTCTTGTCCTTCGTATTTTTGTTGTTGGTTGCATTCTTGTTCTGCACTGAACCTTATGCACAATAGTCACTTACATTGATACCAGTATGTGATGGTCTCTTTATGTGTGCCCCACCATCTTACGGGTGTTGCCTTGAGTGCTAAGTCAAGTGCTAACAATCACTGGTTTTCTAATACTTCATCTTCGTATTGTGTCAAGAATGTTTCCAAATCATTTAGTGCGTGGAAACTGGGTGGTTCTTTGATTTCTATGCCTACCCATCTTACTGCGCAGTCTATTCTTGCACATCTTCACATGGATACTTAGTGTACTCTCTGTTGCCAGTTTTCTAACCCGATGTCTGAGTATGTTGCACATGAAGTAATGCTTTGCCAACTGAGCACCCTGTCTACAGTTGGGTTTACATAATCCTCATCGTGCGCAGTTGTTCTGTATAACTGACCAATCTCCTCTAAGTCCAGGCAAGTAGGTTCTATGAACCTCTCCCCTTCCGATGGATCTAGTGGTGCTATGACCCTGTATTGTCCAGATTCAAATGTCATTTTCCTGGTTTTCAAATTGATTATGGTCTGGTTGTCAAACTCCCAATCCAGACCAAGCAATGTTGGGTAAGGTGTTATGCCATCTACTATTTCAATGACTTCAAAGTCTTCTTTAGTGTGCACTCCATCAAGATCTATTGTCACTCCTTTCAATCTACCTATTGGTAGGACTCTATGCTGATTTGCTAGTTTTAATTAGACATTTGAGTATCCTAGTGTTGGTTCTCCCATACATTTCCATGCCTTCTTTGGTATCACATTCACTTTGGATCCTAAGTCTAGTATAATGCCTCCCATATTGAAATCCCCAATGTTAGCATTTAGTCTAAATTCCCTACTTGTTCTTCTTCTTGTGTGTAGGCAGTTGGCAGTTTTTGGTTTTAGCTTTTATTCCATCTTGCTGCTACATTTCTCTAGTATTTTTTGCAATATTAATCCACATGGATATCGGTGGCCACCCACCTTTTCCAACTGGCTCAAAACAACTTTCTGGCAATTTGGGCAATTTACTATTTTGAGCAGGTTTTAACTTCCGGGGCCATTTTGAGGGCCTAAATGAAGGTTTTTCGAGATTGAGGTTCTCAATGATAGCCGAAGGAATGATTGAGCCCCCAAAATGAATCTCCTCGATGATACCTTTCCAACGAACTATCATACGCCTAAAACGGAGATCGCATGCAAACGTTACGGCCCCGAGAAGTTGATGTACTAACTTATCCAAACAGGGCCCACATGACTTTTGGCGCTTCATCTCCTAGGGTTAGGTTTTTGGATGTCTAGGACTTTTGGCATTCCCGTTTATTGTAAAAATGCCTCTAGATCCTCATTGTAATCATCTTCTTGTGAATGCGAGTAGCCGTCACATCTCTTCTCAGAGATAAGCTGCCACCATTCTAGCGAGTCTTTCACTCTGTATTTTACAGTCTCTGTACATTTCTTTCAATAATAGAAATCATGTATTACTGTATATCTGTGTTTATGGTTGCACATTCGATACATTTATGTTATATTATTGAATATCTGCGATATCTATGTGCATTTCTTTATTATATCTCCGATCTCATTCCGTGCCGAAAATAATCCGGATCAAATATTTTCACAGATGAAGGATCACTTAATACTTTCACACATGATTGAAAAAATCTTTTGATTGTACTTACTTGTCCCTTGGGATGCATTTCGTTGGTATGATCCAATGATGGAGGCATCTCATATTCTGGGGCTTCCTTGAATGGTTGCACAGTTGAAGTTGACGTTGTGTCCTCCAGAAATTCTTGTCTGGCTTCCTTAAAGGTCTCCTTTTCTTTTGGTGCGTCGAACTTCTTTCTTGGTTCAGTGTTCTTCTTTACCCATTGGTTCTGTGCTAGTTCATGTCGAACTACGTGATTTCCTGTTTTCGTTCCTCCGTGAGTGACTATATTGGTGTTTCGTTTGTCATCCCTTGCTTCGGTTGAAATCCACTGAACATTCTAATTGTTCTGGTTCCTCTTTTCCTGAATCTTTACTAGTAGTGTCAGGCATACAAGTTGTTGGTGGAAGTGGATATTCCCATGCATAATTTCTCGGTTGATGACAATTGTGACATGTGACTAGTCCTCTACCACGTATGAAACCTCCTCTGGCTCGTCCTCCTCCTCAATATCCTGGTCGGTCACCTCTCAGCGCGTTATACTGTGGTGCCTAATTGTACTGTGCGGTATTGTACTAGGGTTGTGTTGGGTTATACTGCGGTTGCACATTATTTTATGCTTGTTGCGTAGTATTGTACTACTGCTGCACAGTGTTGTATAGAGCCGGGGCTTGATTGAACTGTGGCACTTCTTGCCGAGTCATCATTTCGTCCTATACCCTATATGCATTTGATGTTCTTTCCCACATCAACTCCATAGTTATGCAATCTTTGTCGTCATGGCCCAATGAATTACAAAAGGTTCAATATGAATTCTTTGGAACTGTCTGGTATTTCTGCATCATCATGCAATGATAAGGGTCGTGAGCCTATTTCTTGCATATTTCTCACCATAATCCTCCATGTGGTAGCATATTTGGCATACCTGTTTCCATATACTGCGTGAATGTTGGGCATTCGTTCTTGTGGTGTCCTTCCGTCCTATATGTGGTTCAACAAACAACTTCTCGTTTGTCCTTGTTCTTATTCTGGTTCAGCTGAAATATTAAATTCTTCAAATAATCCTTCAATTCCTCAATAACTGGGTCCGTCTGTTGGTACTGGTTCTCTTCCAGTTGCAAGGTTGCCTACAGAGCCTCTGCTTGCATCTGAAATTTCTATTGTCGTAAGTGATATTTTAAGTGTGGGAGTAGTGACTTGATGAACAGGTTTCGATGTTGCATCTCGGTCATAAGGTATTTTAGTTTTCTCTTTAGTCACTTGAATCTCTGGTCAATATCCCATACTGACTCTCCTAGTTGTTGTCTTATATTGATCATCTCGTTCATGTACTGATCCTCTGAGTTCAGCTTCTAGAACTCATTAATCAATAACTTCTTAATGTCTTCTAGTGTTCGTGTCATCCCAGGGGCACTGTTTGTGTCTAGACTCATGTACCATTCTAGTGCGCGGTCTCTTAGTGTAATCGCTAGCTGTGCGAGTTTGGTATCTTCATCAGTGATCTATTTTTCCTCCCAGATATTTGCACAAATGAACAAATGATTCTCAGGGTCTTCTGCTGCCTCCCCTCGAAATTCTAGTAATCTGGTAGTGGGATTGTGTCCTGCCATTCTAAATACTAAACTACTTCCTCCTCCATGCGGTGTAGATACTTGACTTGTGTTGCCTGAACTGACTCCTCCAGTTGTTTCTCCTAGTGTATATGTGCTTCTTTCTATCGGAATTCCTCTGAACTTCGGTTGTCTAAACGTTGGTGTTCTTTTTGGTGTATTAGTCTCACATGGGTTTATGGGTTCCACACTGACATTAATATGGATAGGATGGCTTCCTTCTCCTCCCGTTCTTGGGCCTCTCATCTTCCTCTCATACGTTGCATGCAATATTTCCTCAATCTTCTCCACAACCTGGAGATCCTCTACCTCTTCCTCATCGCTCACCAAGCCTTCCCTCGTAGCTACGAATCTCTTCTTGGTATTCACCTTATATTGGTAGGGTACTCCACTACGCATTGTTCCCGATGATGCAAAGATCCACTTGATATGGTCATCATCCATCATGATCGGGTCCAAGGGTTCCTCCTCCTTCTTTCCTTTATCCTTATCTCCTTCCATTTATCCTCTCTCTGTCAATGTTTCCCCCCTTCCCCCATGCATGCAGGGAAGTTTAGCTGTTTGATTCCATTGTCATTACACCTTTGTTATATGGTAGTATCTTAATATAAGTATACAAGGATTTAATGTACCTTCCTCGAGGTCCTCGTAGAAATTATTGCTCTCCTGCGCTGTATGACTTCACTGTGTCAATTGGAAATTCAGTGGTGAAACCTGCCACAATACTGTCAAGCCAAAAGTCTAC
This sequence comes from Picea sitchensis, assembly GCA_010110895.2. Taxonomy (NCBI): domain Eukaryota; kingdom Viridiplantae; phylum Streptophyta; class Pinopsida; order Pinales; family Pinaceae; genus Picea; species Picea sitchensis. The sequence continues at coordinate 159,552 of SNQJ01S0003189.1, forward strand.
TGCGCGGGTGAATTTTGTGTTCACCTGCTGTAACTGCTCAATCTGTACTGGGGTCCAATCTAGCTATCGAATCTGGTTCGTCACGTGGTTATCCTTCAACCTTAGTATCCACTCCTGTAGTAGATGTGAAAAATCACAGAAAAAGACTTCATGTAAGTCAGTAAACACGTACTTGTCCAGATATTTGCGAGGTGTGATTCTAGGTTTTCTATTGTCTTTCTGTGCAAACTCTAACTCTTTGGTTCTCAACCAACCTTCCATTTCTACTTTCGTGGGGTTCCAAGGTCTCCACATTCCCTTCTAATGGCTCATTTCTCTTCATGTTTCGCGTGTTCTTTTCTCATTCAATCTATCTCATCTACTCAGTCCTCTCTTGTTCCTATTAACATGACAACATAACCATTTGTTGGTTACTACTCTCCTCTACCATATGAGTTATTGACCCAGGGTTCATGTCTTTCGGGTTTCCAACAAAGCCTCTAAAACTATCGGCCCTCCTGGTAAGCCAGAAGGCAACACAATACACAGAGTGCACTGCATAGTCTCACCCGAGATAGCTTTAAATGGGTGGCTGTAAGACTCAGGTGTTTACAACCTAGGATTGAGTATGAGATATGGGTTACTAATCAGAGCTGTATACTACGAACTGTGATTGTAAGCTACTATTATTCACATGTGTGCATCTATCTTTCATGGTTTATTTCCCGAACAACACAATTGTATTCCATAACAATGTAATAACTCATTCATTAAGAATAACAATTGACTGCTAAAAGCAAACAAATATATACATGCATTCATCACATTACATAGATATTACCGTGGTTCACCCCCTCCTAGGATACATCCACAAATATTTGGCTCTTGGATATTTTATTATGGTAGTTGTGCATCTCCAGCGCCGCACGCTTACAATTCCCTCAGATGGGGAAGATTTGTGTGAGACGAACTAGATCGCACCAGGCTCCACATCCTACGATCTAATCCTCAGATCTTCCTTCTCTCCTCTGTTCTTAGCTCATCAAATTACAAAAATGGTTCATAGCAGTATTACATAACGCATAAACTCATACATAACTATGATAGGATATTACAAAATATGAATTAATACAAAAGTGAACCAACCTCTCTATGATACCTACGTATCTCTATTTATATATATCGGGCTCTTCATCCATTTACAATGTATTACCAAAATCCTAACCCTACCGACATTAGGTCTTCCTCCCATGCGTGCATGTTGTTCTTCTTCCAACTGTCGCTTTCCTTGTGCATGCTTTCTTTCATGCGTGCGTGCTATTTTACCTTCCAGCTGTTACTTCTGTTTCTGCACGCTTTCTTTCCCACGATCATCCTTCTTTCCACTTCGACCTAGTGCCAACAAACCCCAAAGTGGTCCCCTTATGGTGAAATCTCTCACGGAAAGACGCTTTGAGAAGTCCAAATGGTTAAGTGGTTGGGTCATCCTAGATGTGTGGTTAAGGAACCTAAGTTTGGTTGAGGAATAATGTAATGAAGCTCAATGAATTTTCAAGTGAGACTATTCTAGATGGATAGTGCTCTTCATGTAGTTTTCGGTGATATGTGGAGTGTCACAAAACTCCTCATGATTAGAGAGTTATGGCCATGTGAAGTTGGAGAACACTCATGAGTTATCTAAAATCCCCTAGGAAGTCAAAGAAGTTAAATTATTCTAGAAGCTCATAGAATGAGTTGACCAATCAAAGTGGTTAGTCATGGGTTAAGTGGTTGCAACAAGAAAAAAATTAAAAATAAATTAGAACCAACTAGAAGTGGAGAGTTTACTATTAGTGGACAAAGTTGTTGTAAGTGTACAAAGTGGTTAGAAGTGGGTGAGCCCCAAAAGAAGGAAGTTGGTTAGATAATAACCCTAGAGAAAGCTACTTGGAGAAGTAAAAATAAGAGAGCAAGGGTCTCTTATGAGAGGAATATTTTGAGCATATTGAAGATCATTTACTCGCGAGAAGGTAGAGATTATAATTATATTTTAATTTCTAGGATGGACAAGTTTCCTTGGAATATAAACTTTTATTAAAATTCTTTATAAAGCCTCAAAAACTATATTTTTCATTTCCTTATTTTTTTGTAAAAGAAAATAATTTTCCTTTAAATCGTCCAGGTAACAAAATTGAGTAAAACTATGGAAATATATGTATATATGTGATTATTATTATTATTAACAACAATATTATTTTATTATTCTAAAAATGAAGGTTAAAGCCCCTGGAACGTGAAAGACTTGAGACCAAAGAGAATAGAGAATAAATCATGACTAAATGCTTTAACCTTCTTGTAGTCTTTGGAACTCCAGGAGTTTAGAGCTCTGGGGCTCCAGGATGTTTGGGTGATGGGATTCCATGAGCCAAAGTCGCTGAATACCTGAACCCTACCTTTCCCTGTATAAGGTTGCATATATACTAAATATAATCAATTACATTATTGTGTTTAATGTGCATTTGTTATAATACACCTTTATATATATATATATATATAATCCGAAATAATACATTGCGTTTAAATCACAATGTAATACAAGTGGGTCCCCTCCGAAACTCCAGAACTCTGGGTTATATGAGAATGAAGAATCACGTGGAGGACCCGAAGGTGTGGAACCAAATATCCTTTCCTTCATTATATTATTGAATATTAAATATAACCTTAGATATTGTTTAAACCTGGGTGAGAATTTCAAAAGGTATAATATAATATATTATATTATATTAATATTTATTAAAATGGTTACACATGAACGACAACAACCATTTTTAAATTATTAAGTAATGTAGAAAGGTGTATAAGTGGGGTCACTTCGAAGCTTCAAGACTCCGAGGCTCCGGGAGATTGGAGTATAAGGAATGTGGTGGAGAGCCGAACGAGATTGACCCAGAGAACTCTCTCTCTCCCTCTCTCTCTCTCTCTCATGTCAAATAATAATATAATATTGGAGAATTTTAAAACCTGGGTGTAATTTTAGAGGAAAATAAAATAATATATTATATTATTTTAAGGTTCATTAAATTGATTTCACGTAAATGAAGCCAACTCCTTTGAATATTAAATGGTGTGGTAATGTGTGCCAGTGGGGTCACTTCAGAGCTTCGGGACTCTGGGGCTCCGAGAGATTGGAGTATAGGAATGCGGTGGAGAGCCGAAGAGGGGTTGACACAGAGTTCTCTCCCTCTCTCCCTTATTTCAAATATTAATAAAATATTGGAGGCCTTGTAAACATGGGCGCAATATCCAAAAAAAAGATGTAATCTAATATACATATGTTTTAAATGAGTTTATTGTGATATCTACACGCGGGGAAGTACAAACCCTCTTTACCCTTTTTAATTTAATATTTAATGCGAAGTCACGTAAAAGCGTGGACCCTTCGGGAGTTCGGGGCTCCGAGAGTTCGAAGCTTCAGGACTCCGGGATGTTGGGGAAGATAGAGCGTAAGAGAAAAATGGTCGAAGGTCAAACCTATTTTCCAGTATCCCAATGTTATAAATAACGTGGAATTAATTATATTATATGACGATATAATAAATTATAAAAGAACAATATGAGTGGGACCCTCTCCAGAACTCCGACGTTCGGGAGATTTGGGTTCATAAAAGCTTGATGTGGAATCTTCGTCGAATTCCAGAGGCTTAGGTATTAATGGGGATTGATAGACTTAAATGCCCCCTTTGATATTAATTAATCATATTATAATATAATTAAATACAATTATATTATAATATAATTAATAAAAGGATAATTTGTGGTTGAATATAGTTAATCATCTTTCCGAGTAGATGAATAAATATGCATATATTTAGATATATATGTTAAATTACGTGAAAATGCAGCATGGAAGAATCCCTACCCCACCCTATCTAGAAGAGCATGAATCAAACACTAGGTTTGGATGGGCCAGAGAATAGTCACAAGACTAGTTTACCAAGGCTAATATGAGCCCGTTGATAGTGTTTTTTGTTGCAAGGATATTATCTTCATAATCTCCTTGAGGAGAAGGATTGTAGATTGAAATTTTGTTGGGAATTACTCAACAAAAATCAAATCATGTTGGATTGCAACAGAAGAATCATATTTCTACCTTGGGGGAATGATAGCCACTCATACATGAGTGGGATTACGATGATGGGTGCTAATAGAAAGACTTGGATGTGAATGAACTGATTAGGTTGCAAGGTTTCCTACAAATGTGGGCTTATGAAGACTTTGGAAATCACAATTGCATCTTAATTAAGAGATTAGGCCTTGTGAGTATATTTCCCCATGTCTAGAATCCTTATGGAAATATGTGAGGTCAATTTAATTGTACTGTGTTAATTGAAACTTGCTAATGGGATAACCCCTTTAACAAAGTAAAACAGAGCTCTATGGGAGGAGAATAACCTTCATGAAAGAAGTAAAGTGACATGAGAAAGTACAGGGGCTCATGGATGTGCTAAGGGAGTGTACATCCTTAGTAACTTAAGGGTGTGTCTATGCAAATAGGTAAGCAAGTGGGATATATCTACACTGCAGACATAGGTGAAATGATTGGTGCACAAGGATATGCTAGAATGCATATGGAAAAATATTGAACATGCAAATTTAGGCATGTTATAACCTATGGTGGGTTGTAAGGTATGGTCTACTAATGGACCTTTTATATGAGAATGACCTTATGTCAACATGAGTTAACATGAATAATGAAATGTTGATAATGTTGCGGCCTATTACCTTAATATGGTAGGACTATAAGGATTAATGAGAGACCGATGCAAGGTATGATAAAGGAGGTGTCAGAACACCTTTGGATGACCAGTGGATCATATTAACATCCATAGGTGGATGGTAGACATATGGATATGGCTTGGTATATTCAAATAACAATAAGAGGGAGTTTAGGAAAATATTTCCTTTTAGAGATATGCTGACCAAGGATGAATTGAGGCATGAAGAAGAGACTAGAATTGGTTATCTTACTACCTTGGGTAATATAATAACTACCCATTTGAATTTTGATTTATGAAAGGTTTTTACAATAGAAAGGGTAAAAGTGGCCCTTGTTGATTGTTTCCATGTAGATTGGGAAACATCAATATGAATTATGGATGTGAGACTAGTCATATGATTTAATGTAATCTCTCACTAAAGAACACTAATATTAAAAATAAAATATCAATGTGAATGAATGAGGTAAAAAGGTGCAAGCGATGCACCTACATATATACAAATATATGTATACATGTTTAAAAAAATAATATGACTTCTTAATCAAGTGGGATGTGAGGCAAGATGTGTACTTACCATATTTGAGCAATGCCCCAGATGCATGGTTAACCCGATGTTAGAGGGTCTGATTATATCGACGAAATAATATCTTGAGGAGGATGTATCCCATTTCCTCGAGAAAAGCTAGAATAAATGGTTGAAATAATAAATGATCAGGAAGGCCCTATTGTCATGATAAACAATGACATGATTATGCATGTTAGGATTGCATGAGAATTATTTTGGACAATCATGAATTAAATGATGTTTAAGTAAATATTCATGTGATATGTAAAGTACACCTATGGTGAACACACATAGGCTTATGATGATGCATGTGGTTAAGTGAATGAATGTAATTTAACATAACAATGAATATGTGTGGATGAAAAATATAGATTCATAATAAAGATGCATGCTTATATCCCATATGGAATTTTGAGTAAGCCTCTGAAATAATGAAGTTAAGGCCACTCCAGATAATAATGGGTGTGCAACGAAAGAGTTGTATGTTGAAGGAGTTCCCCGTGGAGGAACTATGTAAAGACTCTGTTAGGAGAACAAAGTCACAACCTTAATGACTACCAAGAATAGGGCAGTGGGACTTAATCCTATCCACACAAAAATCTTGGATTACATTATAAGACATAATGCATGAATGGAAGACTAACAAATGAATGCTTACTATTCTGATGTCTAAATAGTAATGTGTGGAATGCACATGTTCATAATTCATTGTGAACAAAAATATTTATGTTGTAGCATATTTAATTATCCAAGAAGCTTAAGGTGAAACTAACCAAGACTACTCAAGGAAAAGAGAAGAAATATCCTAGCAGGGAGTAGATTGCAGAAGCAAAGAAGAAGAAAAGAAGGAATAGGTTTCTCACTTTAAAAATATGAATTTCTTAACATAGTTGTAATACTTAAAAGAATAGTTGTAGGAACAAGTACAACTGGTGAAAGAAAAATGAACAAACAAGTATAAATTTGGTTAAATCCATGAATATGTAAAGAAGGTGAGGCCTTGGGAATAGTTTAGTTAAGCTGAAAAGTCTAGACCATGTAGAAGGATTTGGAAAGAGGGAAGAGTCCCTTAAATCCTTTTTCTTTTTGTGTATTGTGTTTCTCTAGGACAATAAGATGATATGTTGTGGTGCATGAGTGTTTTATCATGAGAATGGTGATACATGTGTGATTGTAGAGACAACTAGAGACTTGACTATGCTCACACTCGTGAAAACATTGAGGGTAATGTGATACAATGTATAAAGATATGTTGGGGCATACATGAAAATGATTTACTGATTTAGATACATATATTTTAGTTAACATGATGACTGGCATGATTTGGTGTAGTATTCCTGATATAAAATAGTATGCAGAACATAAATATTTTAACTAGAAATGACATAGAAGAAATAATATAATCAGAACAATATCAGAATAATACCAGAATAACACCATAAATAGAACTTGGATTACTTATATCAATGTTCACTTGCCTCTTCGAGAGGGAAACCTCTAGTAGAGAAGATCTCTATTACAATAATATCCTAGACAAGATTTCTCACACCCTCTACTTCTATTTATACTCTATCTATCCAAAATAACAATCTAGAGGAAGATCATTCTAGAAGCAGAAGCTTCTATTAGGTCTTCTTACATTTGACTTATTCTTCCTTATTTCTAGGCCTTATTAATATTAGCCTTTATTACATGGGATTATATTATTCTACCTACGTGAGGGGTTAGGGAGGTTAGGTCCCTAACATTCCCTCCCCCTTGAAGAACAACCTTGTCCTCAAGGATTCATATGAAGGAATTGTTGTAGAATGGTGGTCGGCTCCCATGTGGAATCTTCTGGAGGTGTATCTTTCCATTGGACTAACACTTCTTGGATGGTGCGCTGATGGAGATGAAGCTCTCTCTGGGCCAAGATTGTTTGTGGTTGCAACCATATGGAACATTCTTCATCCAAATCAAGGAGACTAATTTGATTTTGGCACTCAGTTCCAATCACCTTCTTTAAGCAGGAAACATGAAAAACATGATGGAGCTTTGACTGACTGGGTAGAGATAACTGATAGGCCATTGATCCCACATGCTTGAGCATTGTATAAGGACCATAAAATTTGGGTGCAAGTTTTTGATAGTGTTGAGTTTCGAGTGAAGTCTACTTATAAGGTTGTAGTCAAAGAAATACTTGGTCCCTTTCAACAAAATGGTATTCTGAATGACCTTGATCTACTTGTTGCTTCATGCGATTCTGAGCCATGACCAAATTGTATTTGAGGGAATGAAGAATAGCCTCATAGATTGTAATATTTTTGTCAAGCCCCTGAACCTTCGATACCCCTGGAATATAGGATAGAAATGATGGGGGGGGTTTTCCATAGACTGCTTCAAAAGGAGTCATGTGAGTAGTTGTATGGTAATATGTGTTGTACCACCATTTAGCTAGGGGTAACCATTGAGCTCATTGATTTTTCCGCTCATATGAAAAACACCTCAAATATGTTTCCAAACACTTGTTGACAACTTCAGTCTATCCATCCATGTGGGGGTGATAGGCAGTGTTGAGATGCAATTGGGTGCCCTATAGCTTGAACAATTCTTGCCAAAAATTACTATTGAAAGTGGGGTCTCTGTCAGAGACAATAGAATTAGGCATGCCATGAAGCTTGAAGATATTATCCATGAAGATTTGAGCCACTGTGGAAGTTGTGAATGGGTGTTGAAGAGAACAAAAATGAGCATATTTGGAGAGAAGATCTACTACCACCATGATGTCTGACTTATTGCTCGATTTAGGTAAGCCCACAATAAAATCCATAGAAATATCTCACCAAATAGCAGGGGGAATCAAAAGAGGTTGGAGTGTGCCTGAAGATTTGAAAGTTTCTCCCTTGTTGCGTTGACAGACCTCACATTCAACCACAAAGGTGTGGACGTCCTATTTCATACCTTCCCAGAAAAAAAGAACGTTTGACCCATTCATAGGTTTTGTTAAATCATGAATGTCCGGCTATGGGTGAGGCATGAAGTTCATAAAGCACTATGGATTTAAGTTGGGATTTCTTGCATAAATACAAACAACCTTTGTAGCGAAGCTATTCATTATGCCAAGAGTACCCTATAGAAACTAAAGAATTCTGTTGCAATTGGTGGATTAGGCAAGAAATTTTGGGGTCTTGCAACCATTCCTGACGAACAACTTGGAGCCAATCTGGTACAATGAAGGAGAGGGAGAAAAGGGACCCGTCTTCTTCATATTTCCAAGAAAGAGCATCATCCACTACATTGTCCTTACCCTTCTTGTAAATGATCTCATAATCATAGCCAAATAACTTGGTCACCCATTTTTGTTGCGTCGGGAATGAAATTCTTTGTTCCAAGAAATATTTGAGACTCTAATGATCAATTTTGATTTGGAATCATCGACCCAATAAATAAGGACGCTAGAGATCCACAACATGCATAATAGCTAACATTTCCTTTTCATAAATGGATTGGCCCAAATGTCGCTTTGAAAGTTGTTTTCTAGTGAAGGCTAAGGGCCTGCCATCTTGCATGAGGACGGCTCCAATTCCTTTCTCGGAAGCATCATATTCCAATATGAATGTCTTTGTGAAGTCTGGGAGGGATAGGTCAAGGTTCGAGCACATAACATATTTTAAGGCTTGGAAGGCATGATCTACAGCTGAAGTCCAAGTGAAAGCATTCTTTTTAAGGAGGGAAATGAGAAGAGCTACAATCTTTCCATAATTTCGAAAAAACTTCCTATAATAGCTCGTTAAACCTGGAAAACCATGCAAGCTCTTAAAATTTTTAGGGCAAGGCCAATCTTGCATAGATTCAATTTTCTTAGGATCCACGTGGACACCATCATTTCCAACAACATGACCCAGGTATTCCACTTCTAAGGCACCAAAGGCACATTTAGATTGTTTGAGGAGAAGTTGATGTTTGGAGAGTATATGGAGAACTTGATTCACATGGGAGAGATGGGATGACCAAGTTTTACTATAGATGAGAATATCATCAAATAAAACTAAGACAAAATGATAGAGAAAAGGACGAAATACATGATTCATAAGACTTTGGAAAGTGGAAGGAGCATTACACAATCCAAAGGGCATTACCAAGAATTCATAATGACCCTGATCATGAGTGAGAAATGCAGTCTTGGGAATGTATTCTATTTTCATACGGATATGGTGGTAGACAGAACATAGATCCAATTTGGTGAAGTATTGATCACCACTCAATTCATCCAAGAGGTCATCAATGATAGGAATGGGGAATTTTTCTTTGATTGTAAGTTTGTTGAGGGCGCGGAAATCAGGACACATGCGCCAAGTACCTTATTTCTTGAATACCATGACCACGAGGGAAGAATAGGGGATAATATTTTGACGGATAACACCATCTTTGAGTAATTCATGGAATTTTTTCTCAATTTCATTCTTTTGGGCAAAGGGATGACGATAAGGCTGAACAATGGGAGGAAGACTATCTGGGATGAGAGGGATGGAATGATCATGGACTCCACAAGAAGGGGGAAGTTCTTGGGGGGTGGTAAAAACAACATGGTGGCAGGAGATGATAGATTGGAAGTCGATATGCACAATAGGTGTCTCAACAACATGAATGGAGTGGAGTTGGACTATAATTCCCAAATGACCTTTTTTGAGAAGCGTTTCCACGCAGTTGGAACTAATGATCTCAGGGGAATCTGCGGTGATTATTTGGAACTTATATTGTTGTCCCTCATGTTGGAATTTCATGGTTAAGTCCTTAAAATCCATGAGAATGGGGCCTAGGGTGTGTAACCATTCAACACCAAGAACAATGTCACAACCACCCATGTCTATAGTAAACATATGGGATTTTAGTTGATACTGACCAATTTGGAGTCACACATTTTCATATCGTCCCCCAAATTTCATGGAACCACCATTGGCAATCACGATTTGAAAATTATCGATGGCACGGATGTAACAATTGACTTCTTTGGAAATGCAGCGATGAACAAAGTTATGGGTGCTACCACTGTCCACAAGGATGATGACTTTCCAATTTTTTATGTAACCAATTAATTTGAGAGTTTGGGGAGAAGAGAAGCCAGTGAGGGCATTAAGTGAAATCATTGGGTCAACATATGGTGGGTTAGAGGGTGGGGTGAGGTCAGAAGGTAGTGGTAGTTCCTCCACAGGCAAAACAACAACATCTTATTCAGAAAGATCCTCAATCACAGCCATAAAAATCTTTTGTTCCTTATACTTATGCCTGGGAAAATACTTTTCATCAAAATTATAACAAAGAACCTTGAGTTGACGTTCAACCATTTCATCCCTGGTTAATTTCTGGATCTTGAGGGGAGTTGCAAAAGGGGTAAAATGGGTGGGTTTAGGGCGAGGAGGAAAGGAGGGTTTGTGGGTCTGGGAAGACACAATCTGTTGGGATTCCTTGGCTCGTTGAGTAGCTTCGAACTAATTCTGGGGGTGTGCCATGAGAACATGGGCACGAATTTCATCTTTGAGGCCACTGATAAAGCATTCCCTAAAGAAGGCATCTGACATGCCCTCCGTTATGAAAGCCAAGTGCTCAAATGTGGTAATAAAGTCTTCCATTTTCGCAGACTCCTTTAGCTTGGTCAAACAACCTAATGGTGGGTGTCAGAGTCAAAGCGGTCATAAATTTCAACCACAAACTGTGTCCATGCAAGATACCCTTGGCGTGCCTTTTTTGATCAATTGCCATCATTTCCATCGTTTTGGATCCAGATGTAGGACACCATAACGAAGCTTGGATAAATCATCAGTAATTCCATGTAAATAGAAATAATGTTCCATTTAGGTGACCCAACCTGTAGGATCCGATCCATCAAATTTGTTCACCTCAATTCTAGGAGGGCGGAGGTCTTGAGAAAAGTGGGTAGTATGAGGGCCTTGGTAATGGGAAGAGTCATTGTCATCCTGATAAGATGGTTTTTCATAAGAGGAAGGGTTCTGGGAATGACCCATGAAGTGTTATCTGGGGTCTTTGATGTAAAAAAATTGTTCCTGGAGGTCTTTTATGTGGCAACATTGGTCCTTGAGGATCTCAATAGTTTAATTGATGGAGATAATGTTGGTAATGAGATTCTTGATGTCATCCTTGTGCTGATGGTTGTCAGCAATCAAGGCATTGAGTTCTTGGGCTCGTGTGGTAGTCATTTGGACAAAGGAGCAGGAAAATGGTATAGGGGAAACAAAAGGGGCCTGGAGGGGTGGGTGGGAATGCGAAGAAAAAAGGGTGTCAAATGATAGGTACCATTGCAATTAGGGAAAAAAGGGGGATCCAAAGGGATAGGAGACAAATAAGGGTGTCAGAGATGGGTTGGGTCCACACAAAAAGTGTTAAAAATGAGAGGTATCACTGGAATCAGGGCAAAGAGAGGAACCCGATGGGATAAATCACAAATAAGTGTGTCGACGGGACCATTATACTCTTTTTGTATTTTTACTCTTGTGGAGTTATACACCAGCCTTAATAATATTGCAGTGACGAAATGCCCAAATTCTTAACATGAATAAATGTGTAGTAATTTCACAACCAGAATGCAAAAGGCACAGTTGCGTGACAATAGATCTTGTCTATTTTTTTTTTTGTTTTTTGTTTTGTCCCTAGGGGTAGGATATTTAGGGTTTCTAAAGACAAGGGTTTTCCATGTGTTATATCTCTCTGATATACGTGTGGGGTCCAATAGTAGTACTCGACCCAATATTTCAAGACACCAACTAAGGAGGCTAGACCGTGCCCTTAGTCGTACTACCCGACTACCCAAGTACTAGAGAGTATCTTCTCAAGTGTTGTTCTCGGTGGCACTATAACAGTCAAGTAGCCAATCGGTTTATCTATGGAGGGATTCAGGAGATCTAGGTAGATCCATATACATGTGTTGTCTGATGCGCCACCACTCGAAGGGGTGCCAACAGGGGTTACAAGGGTGGCCAACAGATGTGTGCTTAGGTACCACTTGTATTTCCTGCGTGTATGATTCCCAGACCACGGGTTTATGCATGTAACAACATATCTATGTACCTTTAAGACATCAGAATACGTCTCTACTCTGAAAATTATTTAACCCACAATTTTCTGCCGAGGAAGGTACTCTGATACCACTTGTAGTATTCCCGATATAAAATAGTATGCAGAACATAAATATTTTAACTAGAAATGGAAGAGAAGCAATAATATAATTAGAACAATACCATAATAATACTAGAATAACACCAAAAAGAGCACTTTGATTACTGGTAACAATGTTCAATTGCCTCTTCGAGGGGGAAACCTTCAGCAGAGCAGAGCTCTATTACAATAATATCCTAGATAAGATTTCACATACCCTCTACTTCTATTTATATTCTATCTATCCAAAAGAACAATCTAGAGGAAGATCCTTATAGAAGCAAAATCTTCTATTAGGTCTTCTTACATTTGACTTATTCTTCCTTATTGCCAAGAATTATTAATATTAGCCTTTATTACATGGAATTATATTATTCTACCTATGTGAGGGGTTAGGGAGGTTAGGTCCCTAACATTTGGAATGTGATAATGCATGTTTTGTGTAGGAAGTGATTGGAGTTGTTGGAAAAGGACAATTTCCAATGGTAGATAACCTCTGGTAAAGGATAAATGAAAGAAGGTTGTTGTTGAAAGATTTTGTAAGGGACTTTGGGAGCCCCATGGAGCACAACTAATGAGGTAAAAATCATAAAAAATGGCGCTGACAACCATAATAGGTATAAAAATGTTCATGCATGTGTTTCGTAAGGTATGAATGGATTTGGTAAGAATATCCTTTGAATTATTTTAATTTCTTATTGATATGCAATTAATTTTGAATGGTTATTGTATGCCACTTCTACCCAAGCATGGTAAGATTCAGGAAAGAAGAATCTGAATAACAGAGAGAGGAAATCTATGCCAATCAAGGATGATTAAGAATCCTTTCTAGAAAAGTCATGAAGCAATAGTATCATGGGTACATTGACCAATCAAGAGTGATTGAGAACAAAAGTACTCATAGGAAGCACATTGAATTGTATGCATTGAGGAAATGCATGCTTGCATTAGAGGGAAGACAATAGACTGCGCATTAAAGGAAGAAGGACCTTCCAATACTCTACTTGAACTATAAGGCTGTTAAAGAAAGGAAGTGGGTGGGCATGAGTATTGGCACTACTCGCTACCAGTAAGGAGAGAAGTGTGTAGATGCAACCATATGAAACTTAGGTCTCATATTATAATATATTAAACTGAGGACATGATGAGTTTGTATCAAGAAGAAAAATCATGTTGTAATAATGAATGTGAATGAATAATCCATATGGTGAAGAGGTTCGTTGAGCTCCAACACACCATGGTAAAGTTCTTGTCATAAAGTGTGGAAAACTTGAAATCAATGCAAGGGTACATTGGGTAGGAATGTGGCCATGAACATTGGCATGTTGATTAAAGTCATTTAATATTTGAATTGCATTTGGAAAAATTTGGTACGCTAATGTTGCATGTGTAAATAATGATATTTCCTTTTCCTTTGTATCATTAAATAGATGAAAATGATTTGACTTTTAGTATGCACAGTTTGGAAGATATAATGTGCATGATAACTAACAACGTGTTTAGCTATGTGAATATGGAGTTGCAGGAAGAAGGGTCTTGGATATGGAAACATAAGTAAATCCCATAAGGAATACCAATGCCTACTGAGACAAACTGTTATGAGAAGAAATATCTTATACTTGTGAATCTGGTTCCTGTGTGAAATAGATCTGAAAATAAAAATGTGGAATTTGGAAATCTGTGGGTGATAGATTTGAAATAAATTATAAATTGGAATTGATGATAACATCTCATGGTTATTGTATGTATGTGACACAAGTGAGATGAAATATTTGTCTGGGAGGGACAGATGATGGCTGTCAAGTTGGAAAATCTTAGAGAAATGCTATTGTTGTGACATGAGAACCCTATGATAAGACATGATTGCCATATAAAATGTTATGTTGTGGTAAAATGTGTCGGAGGGACGCCTTGGCAGAGCAAGTCAGAGGGACGCCTCGAGTGTAAGACTCGGTAAAGTCTCGTAAACTATTCCTATGTGAGAAATCCCGGGCAAGGCAAGATGGGTCACCCGAGGGATTGTATAACAGAGAAGCGGATGCATGAGCTTGGGCCTAGAGGGTGAGTGACTGCAAGGAAGAGGAGACTTCAAATAATTCTTGTAGACTATTGGTTGGGATCATGCACATAATGGGTATGTCAAGGAAAACAATGGGACAAGTTAGTAAGACAAACAACTATATGCAAATCCATGAAATTGCATAGATAAGTATTGTGTTGATATAAATATTTCCTCTTGAGTTTTGAACAATAGTAAAATGTTTTTGCATGAAATTGTGATTAATATGCTTGTTGTTTGAAATCATTATATGCATGTGACAAAGGTCAAGAGTCTCATAAGAGACCAAGCTGATAAAAGGGAAATATCACTAAAGAAGTTGAAGAATGAGGCATGAATGGTGTTGTTGAGATACAAAGAACATCGAGGACTGTGTTCCTTTAAGGGGAAGGGGATTGTAATACCCCTGTTTCCCCTAGCTTGTAAATGTAACTATATTTTTCTAAAAGGGTAGTGTAAATATTTAGGTTAATAATGTAAAAAGGAAAGTGTTGCATAACTTCTGAAGGGGTTGCCAAGGTAGATCATGATGCATGAGAGGGAATGAACGAGGAAATTTCCCTTGCCAATTTAATAATCAAGAAAAATCTATATTGCCCATTTTTCTAGAATTGTGGTTAATGGAGGGAGTAGGTAGATGAACTATCAACTTCCCACATTTATAAAAAGGAATGGGGTTTGTAACAGAACTGCCTTTCCTCAAAAGCATGGGTAAAAACGTACCCATCTACAAGATTCTAGGCTGACCCACGAATTAGGGGATTTGACCCACTAAATCTTGCAAAAAGAAGGCAGGGGAAATGAAAGGAAAATCATGGGAAGAGAGAGAGGAGGCAAGAAGATAAGTATGGTGATAATTTTCATAAGAGGGAGAGCATGTGAAACTCACTGGTTTGGAAGAGAACTGAATATATATATAATAAAATTGTTATGGGTACAAGAATTTGCTATATAAAATAAAATTGTTATGGGTACAAGAATTTGCTAGGCAACGTTTTCAGTGCAAGATGATAAACAGGGTTGCATAGAAGATGAGTGACTGAGGAAACACTCATTGCAAAACCCCTTCCTTGGTGGAGAGAAAACTAATCTACCAAGTTCCTATGGGAGGAGGAGAGTGGCCTTCGTCCCTAGTTGTTGTTGAACAGAAGGGAGCGTCTCTCTTAGAGCATCATGATCTAGCTAGGGGGTGGCCAATGGTAAATCCATCCATGAGTTTTCGTGCCTACGGTTGGGTGGAAAAATGAACCCCTTTGAGTAGTTGCATCACTATTTGGTTTCTAGATAAGTATATTTGGTTAAACTTATGTAGTGTTTAGATCATAAAAAATATTATACTATGTTTTAGAACTGTATAAGTTTAATTTCTGACAAAAGTGACTTGAGAAATTTTAGCAGAATAAAGAGAATGTCTTAGCGGAAGCTCTTTTGATTTAATATCTTATCCCTTGCCTATCTATGTGTTAAAATAATATTTAGGAGAGTGGATGTTGTGGTTGACTGTGCTGTACAATTTAATTCATGCTCAGGAATTGATGATTGAACAATTAAAAATATCTTTAACACCTCTGAAATAAGAGAGAGTAATTTTTCTGCATAATAGTGCTCCATTTTAGTATGTCCTCAAATCCCCTGCCATAAAAGTATAAGATATAATATCTGTGTGGACATTAGAAAATAATCCCAATTATGGGAAAACATTAAAAGTCCTTATAAATATTATTGAGGAAAAATAATTAGAACATAAACATAAAATTGGTCTAAATGAATTAAAATGCAAAATTTCTCAAAATTCTATTTGGGGCATAAATAAACATTTATGTTTAAACTTTGTTAAATATCCTAAATTTGGGAAGAATCCCCTTAAATTTTGGTGGGTAGTAAATCCTAGTAGAAACACCAAATTTACTGAGGTAAATCTTTTGTATTAAGACCATTTCCCTCAAATTTAGTAAGAGTAGTAAAGCACAACAATAAGGAACTAAAGTTTTACTCATTTACCCACGAGAAGGGAGAGATTATAATTATATTTTAATTTCCAGGATGGAGAAGTTTCCTTGGAATATAAAATTTTATTAAATCTCTTTATAAATCCTAGAAAACTGTAGTTTTCCTTTCCTTATTTTTCTGTAAAAGAAAATAATTTTCCTTTAAATCATCCAGGTAACAAAATTGAGTAAAACTATGGAAATATATGTATATATGTGATTATTATTATTATTAATAGTAATATTATTTTATTATTATGAAAATACAGGTTAAAGCCCCTAGAGCATGAAAGACTTGAGACCAAAGAGAATATGGAATAAACTGTGACTAAATGATTTAACCTTCTCATAGTCTTTAGAACTCTGGGTCTTCAGAATTTTTGGGTGATGGGATTCCACGAGCCAAACTCGTCGAATACCCGAACTCTACCTTTCCTTATATAAGGTTGTATATATAATAAATATAATCAATTACATTATTGTGTTTAATGTGCATTTTTTATAATACACCTTTA